>CM026264.1:30204043-30446035 GCA_014851425.1 Senna tora
CTGATTTAGAAAAAGAAAAATGAATATCAAGTTTTCGAAACACTCATCGGTAAAAACTAATTAAATAAAGAAAAATGAATATCACGTTTTCGAAACACATATCGACAGAAACTGATTAAGAAAAAGAAAAATGAATATCAAGTTTTCGAAACACTCATCGGGAAAAACTATTTTAAAAACAACGAAAAATGAATATCAAGTTTTCATAACACTCATCGGCGAAAACTATTTAAAAAAAAAGAAAAAAAAATGAATATTACGTTTTCAAAACACTTATCGTCGAAAACTGATTAAAAAAAAAAGAAAAATGAATATTAAGTTTTCAGAACACTCATCTCCGAAAAGTGATTAAAAAAAGAAAAATGAATATCAAGTTTTCGAAACACTCATCGGCGAAAACTATTTAAAAAAAAGAAAAATGAATATTACGTTTTCGAAACACTCAACGGCGAAAACTGATTAAAAAATGAAAAACTAATATCAAGTTTTCGATACACTTATCGGCAAAAATTGATTAAAAAAAAGAAAAATAAATATTAAGTTTTTGAAACACTTATCGGCGAAAACTGATTAAAAAATAGAAAAATGAATATCAAGTTTTCAAAACACTCATCGGCGAAACTTGATTAAAAAAAAGAAAAATGAATATCAAGTTTTCAGAACACTCATCGGCGAAAACTAATTAAAAAAAGAAAAATAATTATCAAGTTTCCGAAACACTCATCGGCGAAAACTGATTAAAAAAATAAAAATGAATATCAAGTTATCGAAACACTTATCGGCGAAAATTATTTAAAAAAAAAAGAAAAATGAATATTACGTTTTCAAAACACTCAACGGCGAAAACTGATTAAAAATGAAAAATTACTATCAAGTTTTCGAAACAATAATCGGCAAAAACTGATTTAAAAAAAGAAAAATGAATATCAAGAGTTCAGAACACTCATCGACAAAAACTGATTAAAAAAAGAAAAATGAATATCGAGTTTTCGAAACACTCATCGACAAAAAATGATTAAAAAAAGAAAAATGAATATCAAGTTTTCGAAACACTTATCGATTAAAACTAATTAAATAAAGAAAAATGAATATCACGTTTTCGAAACACTTATCGGCAAAAACTGATTAAGAAAAAGAAAAATGAATATGAAGTTTTTGAAACACTCATCGGCGAAAATTGGTTAAAAAAAGAAAAATGAATATCAAGTTTTCACAACACTCATCGGCGAAAATTGATTAAAAAAAGAAAAATGAATATCAAGTTTTCGAAAACACTCATCGGCTAACACTGATTAAAAAAAAGAAAAATGAATATCAGGTTTTCGAAAACATTCATCGATGAAAACTAATTAAATAAACAAAAATGAATTTCACGTTTTTGAAACACTAATCGGCGAAAACTGATTAAGAAAAAAAAATGAATATCAAGTTTTTGAAACACTTATCGGCAAAAACTGATTAAAAAAAGAAAAATGAATATCAATTTTTCAGAACACTTATCGTCGAAAATTGATTAAAAAAAGAGAAATGAATATCAAGTTTCCGAAAACACTCCTCGGCTAAAACTGATTAAAAACAGAAAAATGAATATTAAGTTTTCGAAACACTCGTCAGCAAAAACTGATTTAGGACCTCATAGGATAAGAGGCAAGTAAGAGGTGGAGAACCAACTACTACCGTAAGTGTATGTATAGTACACAGATTGTAGTGGACATAGCTAAGTAAGCTAGTTCCACAGGTTGGTGAACCGTAAATCTGTTAGTCTGAAGCTGTGTATGGGTGGAGACTGAGTGAACAAACCAAACGTATAAATGGCCATGTGGGTGCCGTAAAGGGAAAAAAATAATCGTAAGGACGGTTAATTGAGAAGGAGAATTTAGTGAGTAACGAGTATTGAGGAATACTCGAAGAAAGAGTACCACGTAGGTACGAAGTGGAAACGAAGTGAGTGAATACGGGAACGGAGTCGAGTAAGCATATGGGGATGCGAGCCAAGATGATAAAACATGTATGCTACCGTTAGGGGCGATTGGAACCCAACGGGTAACACACTTGCAAGAGGCAGTATATGTTCGTGAACATATGCCACACCGTAAGAAAGGAAAGAGTCAAACCATGGGAGCAGATTCCGTTTGGTCAAGGGGAGTAGAGCATGTCCAGAAAGGTTTATGTTGGAGTTAACGGATCAAGTATTCCAAGTAGGAATACATGATTTAAGTGAGTTGAGGAGTCCGAGTGGACCAAGTTGGGGTAAAAGCCAACGAAAACCCAATGAGTAGAGTTAGCATAGGATGTGCAACCCTAAGTGGACTAACCTGAGGATGGTATAGATCCACAGTCATAGTCGTGTTAAGCGAGGTCTTCGGATGAGAAGACTGAACTGAGCCTGAGACAGAGTAATGAGTATGATGGTAAGGAGGAGACTGATGAGTTTCCATTATAAACAGAAATGACTACAAGTAGTAGTCAGAGAAGAGTCTAAGTCAGTCACACATAGGATGTCGACAGGGAGTAACCTGAAGTGGTTATGGAAACCACTAAGGGTAAGTAGAAGTCCGGAAAAGAAAGGGAAACGCGAGTCATAAAGGAAAGACCCTTTACCGTTTGGTGGAGAAACGGTAAGCGTAACACATAGTTGTGCTAGTGTCATGGCATTTAGCCTTGTTAGGACACGAGTAGAGTAAACCGAGTCGGTAGTGAGTGTAACAACCTCGGAAGGGTTGGGTACACTGATAGCACGAAGTATAAACACCTACGTAGGGTGTATGCCGTGTATGCGGTAAGTCTAAATGTAGAGTAGAGGGTGTAGTAAGATGTAAACGGACTTTTCTGGAGAAGTCGTTTACAAAGAATATATCGGGGTAATACTAGCAGAAGGGTAGCTGCTGGGTAGTAGAGGAAACTTAGGTACGGGGACTCCGATGTAAGGGAGTACTTCGTCAGTTGGGGTTTATAGAAGTAGAGCCTAGTGTGCTATGCAAATAGCTAGTGTCTTGGCGTGTTCCAAGACGGATATAAGAAGTCACTACGAAGGTAGCTAGTCGGACAAGAAGATTGAGTCAAGGTAAGCCTCACTAGAGAAGGCAATAGTTAACTCCTCGGAGAACTGAATTGGAGCATGGCATGTGGTACGTGCCAGACCCTCCATTGCAAAAATTAGTAGCACAAAGTGAATTGAAACTAGGAAAGTTAGGTATTCTCAGGGAAGGATACGACGACAGATGGTGTCTGTCGGTTAACACCTCGCGGAGGTGTGGTTAACTACGAAACTAGAAATACCAACGATCACAGAAAAAATATGTAGAAACCAGATGGAAACCTTGAGCCTCTAGGAAAGAAAGATGAACAGTAGGGTAAAACGGTAAAACCTCCACATTGAGGGAAACCATAGATGAAATTCAGCCAAGGGAGGGCAACAAGCCAACAACCCCACGAAGGAGATGAAATTCGGGGACCGAATTTCTAAGGGGGGAAGAATGTAATACCCCGGAAAATTTCGAGGATTAAAGAATGATTTATTTAAAAATTTTGAGGATTTAAGAATGATTTATTCCGGGGCTAGGAATTAAGACCTTAGAAAAAAATAAAATAAAATAAAATAAAATAAAATATATGTGAGAGTTAAAAGAAATCGGAAAGAAATTTTTTTGAGGTTTAAAATAAAATGAAAGGGAAAGAAAAGAAGTAGAAAATAATTTTCAGGATTTAATTCAGGACCTAAGAAATTAGGACTTAATTGAAAAGAAATTTTTGAAAGTGGCAAAAACTATAATTTTCCTAAAAGATAATAAACACACTCATAAACCCCCATCCAGCCATCATTCACGCATAACACATCCATTTTTTCACATTTTAGAGAGAGGAAGTGAGGGTTCTTCCATCTCTGCTCCTAGGGTTGTTTGCTCATGTGGATTACATGGGTATGTATATTCTCTGCTTGCCTGGTATGTGTTAGCTAGAGATATAGAATGCTAAAAGAATGAAAGAACTAGAAAATAGGTTGTGGAAAGTAGCTTGGATAGGAAGACATAGGAGTAGAGTTTAATTGTTTTCTATGATTGATGTGTTACAAATCCAACTCATACACTTCGGAGGCATGATGAGTATTTTATTAAATCTTTTCCACGACGGTGGCAAGAGTCCTTGTACGGAAGGACTAAGCTTTTATTTTGAAAACTCGTCACGACGGTGACTTAGATTATAATCATGCAAAAGGAGTTATTGGTGGGTTTCGGATTTGGTTATGCTAGCGATGTGAGACATCGACTAGAACAACGTCAGTTGGCACTTGAGACCTCAGTTTTATAATCACCATGACGATGGTCATTGCCCTATCCTGGCAATAGGGTTAGAAAGGTTTTATATTGCCATGACGATAGCTTGAGGCTCAGAGAGTGCATCTGGACGGGTATATGAGTTATATCCTGTTGAGGATACTTGTACATATTAAGAAGGAGAAGAATTGTTGATCCTTCGGGAAAGATACAAAGAATCCTATTAATATGTGAGACTAAGGTAAGGAGACACGGGAGGAACCTATGGGTGAACCGTGAGACTAGCCTAGTAAAAGAGAAATCATCTTGTGGAGTTGGTCGAGGGTGTGTCAGTGGTCATGCTTCGAGATGTCGTGTCGTGCCCGCCATGTGGCCTGGTTGGGTAATGGACAAGTGGGCTCAAGCTATTACCCCGCAGCAAGGGGTCAGGACATGCCACGTGGTGGCTACGTATCAGTTGTTTGATAGATAGAAGTTGATTGTGTTTGATTAATAAAATTGTCACGAGGTGACCAGTACCCAAGTGAATGGGTTAAGCGTTGTTTGATTAATAGAATTGTCACGGGGTGACCAGTACCCAAGTGAATGGGTTAGGTATGCTTTGCCACGTGGTGGCTAGCAACCCGAGTGCACGGGTTCGAAGTGGGAAAGCCACGTAGTGGCTAGTAGATACCCCAGAGTTGGGGAGATTTAGTAGATGTATGTTTAGCATCTGTGTGTATGTACAAATTATCTGTGTTTGCATATGATTGCTGATTGTGCAGCGTAGTAGTGACGTACAGGATTACGTCACCACAACGTCTTGGTTGATTCAAACATGTTGAATGTGAGAAGACCGGTAAGTAAAAGCCGGCACTATATGTTATATGTTTACTTGTTGAGTGATGATGTGAATTAAATTGTTGCGTGCTTGTATCTGTAAATGCATGTGAGTGGTTGGGTGAGATATCTGTTGTTGTGTGGTCGCCAAGAATGTATGCAAATTAACAGTAACCAGTTGTTTTTGCATGTGGTTGTGTATGACTCCCAATCCCAGCGCCATGGTACCCACCTTGCGTCGGGGATGGGAGAGTCCTCACTGAGTCGCGTGGTTAAGACTCACACCCCATTTTTACTACACAGAGACAGGTTAAGTACAGGTGGAAGAAGTCTCGGTGGAGCGAGGAACGAACAAAACTTTCCAAGACCCACAACTTGTTTATGTGGGTGAATAAATTGTAATTTTTAAGTTAATTTACTTTATTGTGTTTTATAAAGTAAAGGGTAGACGTACCCAATTAGATTGTATCACTAAATCTAGAACTGTCAGCTTCACATACCTTAAAGATCAGGATCCGTTAGATTACTATACAACGAAAATTTGTTTTCAAAATGTATATATATACATATATCTATTGCATGTGAATAGGATAGGCAGCATCTTCGGATGTGTAGCCAGTACACAGGTTATATATATTATGTGTGTTTTCCTATATCTATATCCTGAAGCGGCACTGGCCGTGGATTTGCTTGCCTAGGATATGCCACCATTCCGGTATAGCCATGGTATTATACTGCATGTGGATATATTTTCAATAATAGATATTTTGTCAATTAGGTGATAAGGCTTACAGGCATAGGGATATTCCCTGTGTCTGTGCCGGTCACGGTCCTCTAAACGGGGGTCGTGACATTGATATTCATTTTTCTTTTTTTAATCAGTTTTTGCTGATCAGTGTTTCGAAAACTTAATATTCATTTTTCTTTTTTTAATCAGTTTTAGTCGAGGAGTGTTTTCGAAAACTTGATAATTATTTTTCTTTTTTTAATCAGTTTTCGCCCATGAGTGTTATGAAAACTTGATATTCATTTTTCGTTTTTTTACTTAGGTTTCGTCGATTAGTGTTTTGAAAACTTGATATTCATTTTGCTTTTTTTTAATCAGTTTTTGTCGATAAGTGTTTCGAAAACTTAATATTTATTTTTCTCTTTTTTAATCAGTTTTCTCCGATAAGTGTTTCGAAAACTTGATAGTAATTTTTCATTTTTTAATCAGTTTTCGCCGTTGAGTGTTTCGAAAATGTAATATTCATTTTTTTAAATAGTTTTCGCCGATGAGTGTTTCGAAAACTTGATATTAATTTTTTTTAATCAGTTTTCGCCGATAAGTGTTCTGAAAACTTGATATTCATTTTTCTTTTTTTTAATCAGTTTTCGCCGTTTAGTGTTTTGAAAACGTAATATTCAATTTTCTTTAAATAGTTTTCGCAGAAGAGTGTTTCGAAAACTTGATATTCATTTTTCTTTTTTTTTAAATAATTTTCCCCGATGAGTGTTTCAAAAACTTGATATTCATTTTTCTTTTTCTTAATTAGTTTTCGCCGATGAGTGTTTCGAAAATGTGGTATTCATTTTTCTTTATTTAATTAGTTTTCACCGATGAGTGTTTCGAAAACTTGATATTCATTTTTCTTTTTCTAAATCAATTTTTGCCGATAAGTGTTTCAAAAACGTGATATTCATTTTTATTTTTTAATCTGTTTTTGCCGATGAGTGTTTCGAAAACTTGATATACATTTTTATTTTTTTAATCAGTTTTAGCCGATGAGTGTTTTCAAAAACTTGATATTCATTTTTCATTTTTTAATCAATTTTCGCCGATGAGTGTTCTGAAAACTTGATATTCATTTTTCTTTTTTTAATCAGTTTTAGCCGATGAGTGTTTCGAAAATTTGATATTCATTTTTCTTTTTCTTAATCACTTTTTGCCGATGAGTGTTTCGAAAACGTGATATTCATTTTTCTTTATTTAATTAGTTTTCTTCGATTAGTGTTTCGAAAACGTAATATTCATTTTTCTTTTTTTAAACAGTTTTCCCCGATAAGTGTTTCGAAAACATGATATTCATTTTTCTTTTTTTAATCAGTTTTCGTCGATGAGTGTTTCGAAAACTTGATATTCATTTTCCTTTTTTAATCAGTTTTGTCACGACCCCCTATCAGGCGTCCGTGACCGGCACGGGAGGTAGGATTTCTCCTATCCCGTAAGCCTCTAATCCCTGATTGACATTCTTATATATACATAACTACCCGTTTCTAATACAAACAATATATAGTATATATTGCCATCCCTATCCGGTGACCTAAGTAGCACGCAATCCACGGCTCGCTCAACGCCGCTTCAGTCTATACATATACACATAGTCAATCACACGTACATATAATATACATATTGATCACGCGCTTCAGGGCGGGTGATCTATCCTATTCACTTACCGAATTTCTGTGTACAGTCAAGTATATATATTCAATCACACACCTGCGTAAAATATACATATTGATCACACGCCTCAATGCGTGTGACCTATCCTTTTCACATGCGGAAGCCGTATTTTCACACAATCAAGTATTCAGTCACACATATATATAAATTTACATATTGACCACACACTCGGTGCGTGTGATCTATCCTATTCACATGCAGAAGTCACATTCATATATATATATATATATATATATATATATATATATATATATATATATATATATATATATATATATACACATGATATTCATCATATCACAACCTATGTCCCCAACAACAAGACCAATCTTTAATCTGTATGAAGCCGACAGTCCTAGAGTGTGACATATACATATATGTATATAGCAACTGTACAAAACAATGCTATACCAAAATGAATCATATACATATATATCCTGTCAAAATACATATAACAGTACTACCCACGCGAACAATGCGTGCGGTCTCTAAGTCTGTCCGCCTCCCTGAGATGAAGTGGAAGTGCTCCCGATGCCTATACCACCTGTGTCTGTAACATGTAACATTGGGGTGAGTCAAACAGACTCAGTGAGAGGCTTTCCCATCCCTAGTGTAGTAGCGGGTACTACTACAACTGGGGAAGAGGAGCCAATCACAAACACATACGCATATAACGGGTTTAAATTTTCATATATTAGGTGGTCAGGCAATTAGCATATGTCATATTCACAATAAAGAATTTAAAGCATGGTTCTACATACATTTAAATTCATACATACATCATATCATAGTTTAACATGCAACTTCATGGGGATATCCATGTTCAAATAACCGTAATCATAAACTGGCCCGAAGGCATATCTCCGTCAGGAGAGAATCTGGCCCGAAGGCAATATCTCCGTTAGGAGACAATCTGGCCCGAAGGCAATATCTCACGTGAGCGATATAGGAACCTAGTTGATCATTCTAGGAACCCCTGGCCCCAACACTTCACTTGGAGCATAGCCGATGACTCATCTGACCTCGGTTTACCCAAGGCAATAGCCACAATGTGGTGTACTCATATACCTTGGATTTCTGAGAGTTGACTCAAGATGACAGACTCAATCTACCCGGACCGTCCGTGATAGACTCGGTTCCCGCGTTGTACAATAAATGACCCCTATGGACCACTACTTGTTCATTTTACTACTGGTTAGGCATCCTAGATTCCCAAGTGGTTTCTAATTCGGACTCTTGATTCAAAACAAAGTCACCTATGTTTATTTCCTTTAAGGATTTACATACAACCCATACTTTTCAGGTAATGATCGATGATGTTTGTTTCTAGTACCACAAGACCCTCACAAATACAATTGACTCGATCCTACCCCCGATATCATCTAGGTCCTGAGGACCTTCTTTCCATATAAGGCTCCTTGATCCACCATTGCTTTTACAATTCACATACACACATATAGCACGTTTTCGCATATACTGTAATTTAGGAACAACAATAGCATGTTATCTAACATGTAATTCCTACAAATAGGCAAGAAGGCAAACCATATATCCATATCTGCAGTCAACCCTATAGGGCAAGGATAGGAAAGCCCCTCACCTGGCTGGCCCCTCGTATCGGCTCTCGGTGTGCCCGAAGGTCCGCTTACTGTATGGTGCCCTATACACATTTATTTGAGAGATTCAGAAGCTTGAAAATGCAACCACTATCGTGTACATGCAACGCTAGTGCTCATGTTCTCTCTAATTAATTCCATAGGCTAGTTGTTGGCTTGGAAATGCCCTCAACTTGTTTTAGGACACCTAGCATGCTTCTAATCGTGTCCAACCCTATTCTTAATCACACTATTCGGAAACGTTGAATTTTGGGAATGCAAGGTTACCCCATTTCCACCTCTATGTGTCCATGCGAAGTTTCCATTGCGCAAATCTTGAATTTATGGCTCAAGAGAGCCATAATTCCTATTTGTCTAAGACTTCCATGCACTAAAATAACTTTCAATACTTTACCTACGCATGAATACAAATGTCCGGATATGCGTAAAATTAGGAAAGTGTCTCTTTTTCCCCGAACGGGGTTCTGGGTGAGACGGGAACTACTCGGGTTTTAATCCCTCGTACATCCCAATAATTTTTAACAATTATATAATTATTATTCAACTTTTCAATGCACTCTAAGTCATTCCACAACACCCTTAAACCTTAACAACCACATTTTCCTACACTTTTTCCAACCCGGATAAACTCCATCAATTTGGTTCCGGTTCCTAAGCTTCCAACTCACTTCCTAACATGCATACACTTTAATTTAGGACCCTGAACACTCAGATTGAATCAATTGGGGTCTTTCCAAAAATCCCTAAAATTGATAAAATTGGGATTTGAGAGTTTCGGGACTTCTCACCTCGATTCAACCGGTTAGAAGGACGATACGGAGTAGAGGAGACTCCCAGCTACCTTCCCCGGTGAAGAGACGGCGCTTTCCGGTGAGTTTTCCGGCGAGAAGCTCTCTTCCTCTTGTTTCTCTCTCTAATCCAAGCTCTCTCTCTCTAGCCACAAAGACGGTGACGGACGGCGAACTCCGGCCACCACGAACGTGCTCAGCCCGTCAATGCCCTGCTCCGTGCGTCTTCCTCCGTTGGTGCTTCCCTCGTTCCTCTCTCTCCGTAGCGTCTTCCCCGTTTCTTTCTTCCCCTCTTTCTCGATGGCCCTCTCTCTTTTCTTTATTCTTTCTTATCCCTCTTCTCTTTTATATAATATATATATATATTTCTAACAAATAAATATATGTATACTTATATAAAAAGAAATCTGGTAGGATAATAAAATAAAAAAAATTAGAATACTTAAGAAAAGAAAAAAAAAGAATATGGTTTGTATCTACAAAATAATAAGGAGGAGGATAGTGTTTATTATTATTTTTTATCTCATTTTCCACTTTTAACTTAATTAATTTAATTTAATTAATGATGCTAGTTAAAATATTCTCGGGCATTACAAGTTTTCGCCAATGAGTGTTTCGAAAATTTATATTCATTTTTTTTAATCAGTTTTGGTCGAATAGTGTTTCGAAAACTGGATATTCATTTTTCTTTTTTTAGTAAGTTTTCACTTATCAGTGTTTCGAAAACTTGATATTCATTTCCCTTTTTTTTATCAGTTTTAGCCGATGAGTAGTTTCCAAAACATGATATTCATTTTTCTTTTTTTAATCAATTTTCCCCGATGAGTGTTCTGAAAGCTTGATATTCAATTTTTTTAATCAGTTTTCGCCGATGAGTGTTTCGAAAACTTCATATTCATTTTTCTTTTTCTTAATCAGTTTTCGCCGTTGAGTGTTTCGAAAACGTAATATTCAATTTTCTTTTTTTAATCAGTTTTTGCCGATTAGTGTTTTGAAAACTTGATATTCATTTTTCTTTTTTTTTAATCAGTTTTCGCCGATTAGTGTTATGAAACTTGATATTCATTTTTCTTTTTTTTAATCAGGTTTCGCCGATAAGTGTTTCGAAAACGTGATATTCATTTTTCTTTATTTAATTAGTTTTCATCGATTAGTGTTTCGAAAACGTAATATTTATTTTTCTTTTTTTTTTAAACAGTTTTCCCCGATAAGTGTTTCGAAAACATGATATTCATTTTTCTTTTTCTAAATCAGTTTTAACCGATGAGTGTTTCGAAAACGTGATATTCATTTTTCTTTATTTAATTAGTTTTTCACCGATGAGTGTTTCGAAAACTTGATATTCATTTTTTTAATTAGTTTTCACCGATAAGTGTTTCAAAAACTTGATATTTATTTTCTTCTTTTAATCAGTTTTGGCCGATTAGTGTTTCGAAAACTTGATATTCATTTTTATTTTCTTTAATCAGTTTCCGTAGATGAGTGTTTCGAAAACTTGATATTCATTTTTCTTTTTTCAATCAGTTTTCGCCGATGAGTGTTTCGAAAACTTGATATTCATTTTCCTTTTTTAATCAGTTTTCGCAGATGAGTGTTTCGAAAATTTATATTCATTTATATTTTTTAATCAGTTTTGGTCGAATAGTGTTTTGAAAACTGGATATTCATTTTTCTTTTTTTAGTAAGTTTTCGCTGATGAGTGTTTCGAAAACTTGATATTCTTTTTTCTTTTTTTTTTTATCAATTTTAGCCGATGAGTAGTTTCCAAAACATGATATTCATTTTTCTTTTTTTAATTAATTTTCGCCGATGAATGTTCTGGAAATTTGATATTCAATTTTCTTTTTTTTAATCAATTTTCGCCGATGAGTGTTTCGAAAACTTGATATTCATTTTTCTTTTTCTTAATAAGTTTTCGCCGTTGAGTCTTTCGAAAACTTAATATTCATTTTTCTTTTTTTTTTCAATAGTTTTCGCCGATTAGTGTTTCGAAAACTTGATATTCATTTTTCTTTTTTTTTTAAATAGTTTTCTCCGATGAGTGTTTCAAAAAAGTGATATTCATTTTTCTTTTTTTAATCAGTTTTTGCCGATGAGTGTTTCGAAAACTTGATATTCATTTTTATTTTTTAAATCAGTTTTAGCCGATGAGTGTTTTCGAAAACTTGATATTCATTTTTCTTTTTTTAATCAATTTTCACCGAAGAGTGTTATGAAAACTTGATATTCATTTTTCTTTTTTAATCAGTTTTAGCCAATGAGTGTTTCGAAAACTTGATATTCATTTTTCTTTATTTAATTAGTTTTCACCGATAAGTGTTTCGAAAACTTGATATTCAATTTTCTTTTTTTAATCAATTTTCGCCGATGAGTGTTCTAGAAACTTGATATTCATTTTTCTTTTTTTTAATCAGTTTTAGCCGATGAGTGTTTCGAAAACTTGATATTCATTTTTCTTTATTTAATTAGTTTTCATCGATTAGTGTTTCGAAAACGTAATATTTATTTTACTTTTTTTAAACAGTTTTCCCCGATGAGTGTTTCGAAAATATGATATTCATTTTTCTTTTTCTTAATTAGTTTTAGTCGATGAGTGTTTCAAAAATATGATATTCATTTTTCTTTATTTAATTAGTTTTTCACCGATGAGTGTTTCGAAAACTTGATATTGATTTTTCTTTTTTTAATCAGTTTTCACCGATGAATGTTTAAAGAACTTGATATTTATTTTCTTTTTTAATCAGTTTTCGCCGATGAGTGTTTTGAAAACTTGATATTCATTTTTATTTTCTTTAATCAGTTTTCGTAGAAAAGTGTTTTGAAAACTTGATATTCATTTTTCCCTTTTTTAATCAGTTTTCGCCGATAAGTGTTTCGAAAACTTGATATTCATTTTCTTTTTTTAATCAATTTTCGCCGAAAAGTGTTTCGAAAATTTATATTCATTTTTATTTTTTTAATCAGTTTTGGTCAAATAGTGTTTCAAAAACTGGATATTCATTTTTCTTTTTTTAGTAAGTTTTCGCTGATGAGTGTTTCGAAAACTTGATATTCATTTTTCTTTTTTTTAATCAGTTTTAGCCGATGAGTGTTTTTCGAAAAATGATATTCATTTTTCTTTTTTTAATCAATTTTCGTCGATGAGTGTTTCGAAAACTTGATATTTATTTTTATTTTTTTAATCAGTTTTAGCCGATGAGTGTTTTCGAAAACTTGATATTTATTTTTCTTTTTTTAATGAATTTTCGCCGATGAGTGTTCTGAAAACTTGATATTCATTTTTCTTTTTTTTTGTTAATCAGTTTTAGCCGATGAGTGTTTCGAAAACTTGATATTCATTTTTCTTTTTCTTAATCAGTTTTCGCCGATGAGTGTTTCGAAAACGTGATATTCATTTTTCTTTATTTAATTAGTTTTCATCGATTAGTGTTTCGAAAACGTAATATGCATTTTTCTTTTTTTTTTTAAACAATCGATGAGTGTTTCGAAAACATGATATTCATTTTTCTTTTTTTAATCAGTTTTCGCTGATGAGTGTTTCGAAAACTTGATATTCATTTTCCTTTTTTAATCAGTTGTGGCCGATGAGTGTTTCGAAAATTTATATTCATATATATTTTTTTAATCAGTTTTGGTCGAATAGTGTTTCAAAAACTGGATATTCATTTTTCTTTTTTTAGTAAGTTTTTGCTGATGAGTGTTTCGAAAACTTGATATTCATTTTTCTTTTTTTAATCAGTTTTAGCCGATGAGTGTTTTCCAAAACATGATATTCATTTTTCATTTTTTAATCAGTTCTCGCCGATGAGTGTTTCGTAAACTTGATATTCATTTTTCTTGTCACGACCCCAAATCGGGAGTACGTGACCGGCACGGGAATAGATTTTTACCTCTAAACCCGTAAGCCTTATCCTGTAAACATGACTATAACTACCCTACTATACAACCAATATATATATATATATATCATACTAGTGGCCACACCTCACTGGTGGCCTAATTAACCTGCAATCCGCGGTTCGCTCAATACCGCTTCAGCTCAATCCAGTGTATAGATATATTTATCAGCACTCATAATGTAAATATTAATATCATATTGACCGTACGTCTCAGTACGTACGATCTATCCTATTCACATGCAGCAAGCACACATAATATATGTCCATATCATATTGACCGTACGCCTCAATGCGTACGATTTATGCTATTCACATGCAGAAGTTTATATACTCAAACATATATCCTAGCTTATCCCCAATTGGACCATGTCTTTAAGTACATGTGAAGCCGACAAGTCTATAGTGAACGTACGTCAAAAGCTGTAAATATTTACAACACTTGCAACTTTAAAAATATGTACAACAAAATAAATCAAAATAACCAAAAGGAGTCCACCCACGCGAACAAGTGCATAAGGATGGTCTGATGTCCGTATCACTGTCCGGACGTCAATGCCTGCCCGATCCCTGTATCTGAAACATTGAAGCAGAGGGAGTGAGTCAAATAGACTCAGTGAGAAGCTTCCCATCCTCGGCGTAGCGGCGGGTACCACTACAGCTGGGGAAAGGGAAACACCCACAATCACATGCGCATGAAAGTCCAGTTTATCAAATGTTATATTACGATCCGGCAATATTAATATAACATTAAAATCACAAATAAACCTACGGATCATGCTTTTCTATCATGCTTCTCGTAAACAAGCAATAACATTTTTACATATAATATGAAAACTGTAAATCACTTAACTGACACTAGTGCCAGGCTAGGGCAATGGCCTCAACGGGAAAATTCTTTTAATCTTTAACTGACCCTAGTGTCAGGTTAGGGCAATGGCCTCAACGGGCAAATCTTTTAATATATAACTGACCCTAGTGCCAGACTAGGGCAATGGCCTCAACGGGCAAATCTTTTAATATTTAACTGACCCTAGTGCCAGGCTAGGGCAATGGCCTCAATGGGCAAATCTTTTCTGACTCGTTTCTCTCTCCGAGCTCTCAGCTGGGATTCTGACTCTATCTGTCCATTTCTATCCTAAACTGACTTTACCTAGGTGGTGTGAACCTCCCTATGACTCACTAATCCATTTATGAGATCTTTTTAATCCTTATTCAATACCCAAACCTTTGATTAGATCATAACCTAGCTCTAAGGCCGTTCCTAAGTTCAATTACCATAAAACGTCGACGTTTACTAACAACTTCTATATGATTTTTTTAATGAGTTTCTAATTAATAGGGTAAACCAAACCTTGGACTCAATCAACAACTTACCCTGTAATATCCGAGATATTTAGATTTGATTATTTTCATTATTATTAAATTTATTTTTCTTTCAGAAAGAAAAATAAATTAAATTAAAGATAAAATAAAATTAAGGGGAGAAAAAATAGGAAATCTAAGTATTCTTTTTAGGACCTAAAAAAAGGAAAATAGATATATATATATATATACATATAAATATATATAATAAAAAATATATATATAATAGAATTTATATGGGAGGCCACATGACCCCTCATCCCGTTTACACACACACCCATCCTCCCATTACACACACACTCACAATTTTAAAAAATTAAAAAAAACACCTTTGACATATCTCCTTTTAACGCAAAGAAGCATATTTGTGTCATTTTTTTTAATTTAAAAGGTTTTTTAAATAAAAAATAAATTACTCTAAATTAATTAATGCCTAGTTAGATAAAAAAATTGCCGAGACACAACTTAACTTCACATGTCATCAAGTTAATTAACGGAAGGACCAAATTGCTAACAGTTTGATCTGTGGGGGACCAAATTGACAAAGGAGGCATCTGTGGAGGACTAAAACAGTGTTTTACTCAATAAAATAATATATATATATATATATATATATATATATATATATATATGTATAATATGTTAAGTTAAGGGCCAAAACGTGAAGCAACAAATGCATAAAAAAATTAGAACAAAAGCAGACTCAAGCACAAGGCCACGCACGAACTGAGAGCAGTAGCCAACGGACCGAGACGGAGAGGAAGCCATGGGAACCGGCCGGAAAAGGCACGCCGGTGCCGGATAAGGTGACCGGACTTCGTCTTTCATCACCACCAAGCTCCCCATCCGATTGAAATCCAATAAGAAAGCCCCAAACTCCCAAAACCTCAATTTCTCCAATTTTGGGTATTTTAGAAATTCTTCGAATACTTTCAATCAGGGCATTCCGGGGTTAAATTTGAACTTAGTGGGTGTTATTGAAAGCTTGGGGAGGTTCAAATTCGAAGTTAAACCATAGGAATTGACTAGGTATGGAAATTAGGAAAATTGGGTTAGGAAATTGCTCTAAAATTCGAAATTGATAGTTTGGTGCATGTTTAGGCTTGGATTGGAGTAGTATAAATGTTATAAATGCTGGAAATAATTAAGGGAATAAAGCCCGAGTATTTACCGTCTTAACCGGAACCCAATCCGGTGAAAAAGAGGCGAAATACTAAGTCACAGTACCGTAAAGAGCTGTGCGGTGGGTTGGAGACCTCGGTCTAAGTCTGTGGTGGAGACCTAAGACCCGTTAAATTGGTTCCAAGGCTCTAAGTATACCCAATTATATTTTTATATATAATTAAAGAGGTAATATTTAAGCTTTTACTCGGCGAATAAGGGAGACGGTGTAATGAGTAAGCTAGAGGCTATTTTGAACCGTGAATTTAATTCTTTTATTAGTTAAATACCCATATGAACACATGAAGGAAAATTTAGACAAGTGGGAATCTCTAACCTAAGCAGTTAGAGGTTCTAAATGGCTCGAAAGTGTGAAAGTCGAATATGAGACATTCTGGATTTTCAGAAAGAGTAAATAAGATGACGTAACGAACTAAATAATTAGTTCTTAGAAATATCTAGAGGGTACATGAGCATTAGCATGACACGCGCATTTTTAGATGCTTAGTTACACGTTCTAAATTTCCTAAATATATATGTGTATAGGGCACCACAGAGCGATTGGAGCTTCAGGCACTCCGAGGAC
The DNA here is from genome assembly GCA_014851425.1 of Senna tora. Classification (NCBI taxonomy): domain Eukaryota; kingdom Viridiplantae; phylum Streptophyta; class Magnoliopsida; order Fabales; family Fabaceae; genus Senna; species Senna tora. The sequence continues at coordinate 30,220,992 of CM026264.1, forward strand.
TGAACAGGAGGGCCAACGAGGTGAGGGGCTCTCCCATCCCTGCCCCACAGGGTTGGATGACTACGTGGAGAATGTGGTTTGCTATATTTTGTGCAAATTAATTTATGGAATATATTTATATGAATAGATTTATGTTACGCGTATATGGTTAGTGAGTAAACAGTAGACGTGTAAACTGTTTATATGTTTATATGTTCGTTCTCAAGTGAATATGCGATATTGTGGCTCACCGAGCCTTATATGATACCGTGGGTAGGATTGAGTCGGAATTTCATATGTGAGGGTTCATTAATATTAGAAACTCATTTAAATTGATCATCGTGCAAAGGTTTTGATCGTATGATACATTGAGGAAAATGAACCTAGGTTGTTAAGTGTGAGTGAGAGTGACGCATAATTAAAACGGGGGAAACTAGGCCTAACTAGTAATCACGTATAATATTCAACTAGTTCTCATAGGGCGTCTTTCAAGGTTAAATATGTTAGTTGAGTTTGTTTAGGTTGTCCGGGTAGATCGAGTCGGTTATCCTGGTCGGACAGACAGGATTCAGTTAACAGTAAGTATGCCACATAGTGGCCATTACCTTGGTTTAACTGGGGTCAGACAAGTTGCCGGCTATTACTCTAAGCGTGCCTTGGAGTCAGAAAGTTCCTAGTTTGATCAACTAGGTTCGAATAAGACATTGCCTTCGGGCCAGTATTTCTCTTAGCGTAACGCGGGGGACAGAAAGTGAATGCCTTCGGGCCAGTATTTCTGTTAGCGTAATGCAGGAGACAGAAAGTGAATGCCTACGAGCATAACTATGTATGACTTATGAAAAGATATGATATATGTTTATGATTGGTTTACATGCAGATTAATAAACATGTTAGGAGCATGAATTAGGATTTTTAATTGTAAATATGATATATTGATTGCCTGATCATATTTAAGGTCACAATATAAATCTGTTTCATGCGCATGTGGTTGTGGTTGCTCCCTTCCCCCAGCTGTAGTGGTACCCGCTGCTACGCCAAGGATGGGGGAGCTTCTCACTCAGTCTGTTCGACTCACCCCCCTGTTTACATGTTTCAGATACAGGTGGTTCAGGACTCGGGAATGCGTCCACTTCTTCTCAAGGAGGCGGACAACTCTGAAGACCGCATGCTTTGTTCGCTTCGGTAGTTATTTTGATTATGTATATGAGTTGTGATGTATATATATATGAATCCTTTTTGGGCGTGGCGTATGTACGTTTACACCTGCTGTATATATATATGTCACACTTGAATTCTAGCATTGTCAGCTTCATACATATTAAAGTTAGGTCTTGGTGATGGGAATATAGGCTACGATATAATATATATCATGTATATACGTATATGACTTCTGCATGCGACTAGGATAGGTCACACACATTGAGGCGTGTGATCAATACGTAAATTATATGTATGTGTGATTGAATACCTGTTTGTGTGAAATTATGGCTTCCGCATGTGAATAGGATATATTACACGCATTGAGGCGTGTGATCAATATGTAAACTATATGTAAGCGTGTGATTGAATATATGTATGACTGTATACAGGACTTCTGCATGTGAATAGGATAGATCACCTGCCCTGAAGCTCGTGATCAATATGTATATTATATGTACTTATGAATGAATATGTGTATATGTATAGACTGAAGCGGCGTTGAGCGAGCCGTGGATTGCAACCTGCTTAGGTCACCCAAAACGGATGACCATATATGTTATATATTGTTTGTATTAGAAAAGGGTAGTTATAAACAGGTGGAAATCTCAATCAGGAGTTATAGGCTTACGGGATATGAGAAATCCTACTTCCTGTTCCGGTCACGGACGTCCGATAGGGGGTCGTGACATACCCTCTTGCTTGTACTGTTCGGCGTATCTCATGTCATCACATGGATACCCTCCAGTACCTCTTTACCTGTAGTCAAACACACATATATATACAAATATTTTCACATATAACAGTTTAGGAACAACAATAGCATGTTAACCACTAAGTAATTCTTAGAAATAAGCAAGTAGGCAAACCACATATCCACATCCTCAATCAACCCTGTAGGGCAAGGATGAGAAACCCCTCACCTGGACGGCTTCCTTGCGTTTGTCCTGGAGTAACTCCCGCTCCGGATGAATCGTGGTTTCCTAACAATTGCATTCACGTGGTTAACAATCTTAACTATATGCAACTCATATGCATATGATATGCTCGTGCCTAAAAATGCACCTAGACGTCACCAAGAACCAAGTTCTTGGTCTTATCCGTCTTCCCTCTCTTCCATGAGAGTCTTAAGTGCTTCACACTTGGTTTCGTACAATTATCGCTCACCTTGGATTGATTTTGGAGCCTTGGATTTGAGTTACTAAACCTCAATATACTTTTAAATTATCCTACTTAAGGTTTCCTAATAATTACGAAGAAATAAAGTTGCCACTTTAAAATTTGGAGTTTATTGTTCCGCAAGTTTCCATCCTTGGGAAACAAGAAAGTACCTAAAATAATTCTTGATGCTTGATAAAATTTTTAGAATTATTCTAGGGTGTTTAAGATTGAAAAGAAGAGGTTTGGAGCCCTCAATATCACCCTTAAAGTGTAATTGGGCAATCCGAGCAGGGACCCGACACGTTAAGGTTCCACCTTAGTAACTTCGGGCCAGCTCTTCACGGGTCTTGTTCAGCTAATATCTTAACAATATAATTTCAATAATTCCAATCCAAGCCTATTTCCTCAAATCCAAGCTCAATTCCTAATTATCAATAATTTCCTTAATTTATGAATAATTAAAATTTCAACCCCAAATCCTTCCAAATTCGAATTCGGCTAAACCCGAGGGCATAGCCTCGATCCTTACCCCAACTAAGTGTTCAAGAACACTTCCTAGGTCTCAATCTACCCTCGAAACAACCCAATCGAAGGTGGATCGAAGAAATCCCTAAAAATGAAGAAATTGAGGGTTTCAAATGAAATTGGGGTTACCAACCTTTGATTCGATTGGTGGAAGGTGTAGGAGACGTCGTACCCAAGCTCTGGTGACTTTTCCGGCGTCGGCTAGCTCTCCCCGATCACTTTTCCGGCGAACCCCAACCCTTCTTCTTCTTCTTCCTCACGCCTCTCCTCCTCTCTCTCTCTCTCTTCTTTCTATTTCTTTCTTTCTTCCTCACGCATCTCTCTCACTCTCTTTCTCCTTTCTTCTTCTTTTCCCTTTTTTTTTGTTAGTGACGGCACCCCACCCCAATTTGATTAAAATAAATAAATAATTAATTAATTAATAAAATGTAATATAATTAATTAATAAAAATGATTAATAGTTAAATAATCAAAATAAATAGATAATATTTAAATAATAATTATTATTATTATCATAAAGAATAGGTGAAAAATATCCCCAATTAAATCCTCCTCTTTCCAATTAAAACTTTTATTTTTTTTTCTTTTATATCCCAAATTTAAATACCCTAAAATATTTCATACTCCCTTCACCCTATTTAATTTAGATTTTCAATTTCATAGGTCCTGAATTAAATCCTAAAAATTATTTCCTACTTCTTTTCTTCCACTTTTTATTTTTTTTATTTTCTAATATATAATAATAATAATAATAATAATAATAATATTAATAATATTAAATAAGTAAGGCTGAAAAATATTTCAAATTTAATCCCTCCTCCTACCAAATTTAAGTTTCTACTTCCCTAGGTCCCAATTTAAACACTGAAAATTTTCGACCCCTTTTCTTTCGTTTTCTTTTTAAACTTCGAAAATCTCTCGGGTATTACATTTCTTTTTCTTAATCAGTTTTCGCCGATGAGTGTTTTGAAAACGTGATATTCATTTTTCTTTATTTAATTAGTTTTCAACGATGAGTGTTTCGAAAACGTAATATTCATTTTTCTTTCTTTTTTTTAAATAGTTTTCCCCGATGAGTGTTTCGAAAACATGATATTCATTTTTCTTTTTCTTAATCAATTTTAGCCGATGAGTGTTTCGAAAACGTGATATTCATTTTTCTTTATTTAATTAGTTTTTCACCGATGAGTGTTTCGAAAACTTGATATTCATTTTTCTTTTTCTAAATCAGTTTTCGCCGATGAGTGTTTCAAAAACGTGATATTCATTTTTCTTTTTTTAATTAGTTTTTGCCGATGAGTGTTACGAAAACTTAATATTCATTTTTCTTTTTTTAATCAGTTTTAGCCGATGAGTGTTTTCCAAAACATGATATTCATTTTTCTTTTTTTAATCAATTTTCGCCGATTAGTGTTCTGAAAACTTGATATTCATTTTTCTTTTTTTTTTAAATAGTTTTCGCCGATGAGTGTTTAGAAAACTTGATATTCATTTTTCTTTTTCTTTTTTAAATAGTTTTCCCCAATGAGTGTTTCGAAAACTTGATATTCATTTTTCTTTTACTTAATCAGTTTTCGCCGATGAGTGTTTCGAAAACGTGGTATTCATTTTTCTTTATTTAATTAGTGTTCACCGATTAATGTTTCGAAAACTTGATATTAATTTTTCTTTTTCTAAACCAGTTTTCGCCGATCAGTGTTTCGAAAACGTGATATTCATTTTTCTTTTTTTAATCAGTTTTTTAGGATGAGTGTTTCGAAAACTTGTGTCACGACCCCCTATCGGACGTCCGTGACCGGCACGGGAGGTAGGATTTCTCCTATCCCGTAAGCCTCTAATCCCTGATTGACATTCTTATATATGCATAACTACCCATTTCTATTACAAACAATATATAGTATATATGGTCATCCCTGTCCGGTGACCTAAGTAGCAGGCAATCCACAGCTCGCTCAACGCCGCTTCAGTCTATACATATACACATAGTCAATCATACGTACATATAGTATACATATTGATCACGCGCTTCAGGGCGGGTGATCTATCCTATTCACATGCAAAATTCCTGTGTGCAGTCAAGCATATATATTCAATCACACACCTGCATAAAATATACATATTGATCACACGTCTCAATGCGTGTGACCTATCCTATTCACATGCGGAAGCCGTATTTTCACACAATCAAGTATTCAGCCACACATATATATAAATTTACATATTGACCACACGCTCAGTGCGTGTGATCTATCCTATTCACATGCGGAAGTCACAATCATATATATACACACACATGATATTCATCATATCATAACCTATGATCCCAACAACCAGACCAATCTTTAACCTGTATGAAGCCGATAGTTCTAGAGTGTGACATATACATATATGCATATAGCAACTGTACAAAACCATGCTATACCAAAAGAATCATATACATATATATCCTGTCAAAATACCTATAACAGTACTACCCATGCGAACAATGCGTGCAGTCTCTAAGTCTGTCCGCCTCCCTAAGATGAAGTGGAAGCACTCCGATGCCTAGACCACCTGTGTCTGTAACATTTAACATTGGGGTGAGTCAAACAGACTCAATGAGAGGCTTCCCCATCCCTGGTGTAGTAGCGGGTACCACTACAACTGGGGAAGAGGAGCCAATCACAAACACATACGCATATAACGGGTTTAAATTTTCATATATTAGGTGGTCAGGCAATTAACATATATCATATTCACAATATAGAATTTAAAGCATGGTTTCACATACCTTCAAATTCATAGATACATCATATCACAATTCAACATATAATTCCAAGTGGTCACCCGTATTCAATTAACCGTAATCATAAACTGGCCCGAAGGCAATATATCCGTTAGGAGAGAATCCGGCCCGAAGGCAATATCTCACGTGAGCAATATGGGAACCTAGTTGATCATTCTAGGAACCCCTGGTCCCAAGACTATACTTGGAACAATAATCTGACCCCAAGACTTCACTTGGAGCATAGCCGGCGACTCATCTGACCTCGGTTTACCCAAGGCAATAGCCACAATGTGGTGAACTCATGTACTCTGTATTTCTGTGGGTTGACTCAAGACAAGAGACTCAATCTGCCCGGACCACCCGTGATAGACTCGGTTCCCGCGTTGTACCGTAAATGACCCCTATGGACCACTACTTGTTCATTTTACTTCTTCTTAGGCAAATCTAGATTTCCAAGTGGTTCTAATTCGGACTCTTGGTTCAGAACAAGGTCACCTAGGTTTATTCTCTTTAAGGACTTACATACAAAACCACACCCTTCAGATAATATTTACTCGATCCTACCCCCGATATCGTATAGGTCCCGTGGACCTTCTTTTCATATAAGGCTCTTTGAGCCACCATTGCTTCTATAATTCACATACACACATATAGCACGTTTTCACATATACTGTAATTTAGGAACAACAATAGCATGTTATCTAACATGTAATTCCTACAAATAGGCAAGAAGGCAAACCATATATCCATATCCGCAGTCAACCCTATAGGGCAAGGATAGGAAAGCCCCTCACCTGGTTGGCCCCTCGGATCGGCTCTCGGTGTGCCCAAAGGTCCACTCAATATATGGTGCCCTATACATACTTGAGAGATTTAGCAACTTGAAATTCAACCACTATCGTGTACATGTAACGCTAATGCTCATGTTCTCTCTAATTAATTCCATAGACTAGTTGCTGGCTTGGAATGCCCTCAACTAGTTTTCGGAACACCTAGCATGCTTCTAATTCGTGTCCAACCCTTGCTTAATCACGCTATTCGGAAACGTTGAATTTGGGAATGCAAGGTTACCCAATTCCACCGCTATGTGTCCATGCGAAGTTTCCACTACCCAAGTCTTGAATTTATGGCTCAAGAGAATCATAAATCCTACTTGTCCAAGCTTTCCAATAATCAAACTAACCTTGAACACTTCATCTACACATGAATACCCATACCCGAATACGCGTAAAATTAGAAAATTGTCACTTTTTCCCGAACGGGGTTCCGGGTGAGACGGGAATTACTCGGGTTTTAATCCCTCGTACATTCCAATAATTTTTAACAATTATATAATAATCATTCAACCTTTCAATGCACCCCAAATCATTCCACAACACCCTTAAACCTTAACAACCACATTTTCCTTCACTTTTTCCAACCCGGATAAATTCCATCAATTTGGTTCCGGTTCCTAAGCTTCCAACTCACTTCCTAACATGCATATACTTCAATTTACGACCCAGAACACTCAGATTGAATCAATTGGGGTCTTTCCAAAAATCGCTAAAATTGATAAAATTGGGGTTTGAGAGTTTCGGGACTTCTCACCTCGATTCAACCGGTTAGAAGGACGATATGGAGTAGAGGAGACTCCCAGCTACCTTCCCCGATAAAGAGACGGCGTTTTCTGGCGAGAAAGCTCTCCCCCTTTGCTTTCTCTCTCTAGCCCGAGCTCTCTCTCTCCCCCAGCCACAAGACGGTGACCAGCTACCTCCGACGGACGGCACGGCGTACTCCGGCATCGGCTCGCACGTCCGGCCACCTTCCACGCGTTTCTTCGTCCAGCCTTGAGCCATTCCCGTCGAGCTCCCTCCAACAACGCCAGCCTCTCTCGTGCGTTTTCTTTCCTTCACCATCTGCTTTCTTATCCTTTCTTTCTTATTTCTTTATTCAACTGTTTCTTCCTTATATTAATATATATATATATATATATATATATATATATATATTAAATCAATTAGTATATATATATATATCACTAAAACATACCTGGTTTCTTTTCCTTTTCTTTTTTTATTTTATTACACACACACACACATATATATATATATCACTTAAAAAACAAAAACGAAATCTTATTTAATAAAAAAATATATATAAGTATTGGGATTTTACAAAAATTTATATTTACCACATAATAAGTGATAAGCTAGTGTGTATTTTTATCTCACTTCCCATTTTTAAATTAATTAATTTAATTTAATTAACGGTGCTAATTAGAATAGTCTCGGGTATCACAACTTGATATTCATTTTTATTTTTTTAATCAGTTTTGATCGAATAGTGTTTCGAAAACTGGATATTCATTTTTCTTTTTTTAGTAAGTTTTCGCTGATGAGTGTTTCGAAAACTTAATATTCATTTTTCTTTTTTAATCAGTTTTAGCCGATGAGTGTTTTCCAAAACATGATATTCATTTTTCTTTTTTTTAATCAATTTTCGCCGATGAGTGTTCTGAAAACTTGATATTCATTTTTCTTTTTTTTTAATCAGTTTTCGCCGATGAGTGTTTCAAAAACTTGATATTTATTTTCTTTTTTTAATCAGTTTTCGACGATGAGTGTTTCGAAAACTTGATATTTATTATTATTATCTTTAATCAGTTTTCGTAGATGAGTATTTCGAAAACTTGATATTCATTTTTCTTTTTTTAATCAGTTTTCGCCGATGAGTGTTTCGAAAACTTGATATTCATTTTCCTTTCTTAATCAGTTTTCGACGATGAGTGTTTCGAATATTTATATTCATTTTTATTTTTTTAATTAGTTTTGGTCGAATAGTGTTTCGAAAACTGGATATTCATTTTTCTTTTTCTAATCATTTTTCGTCGATGAGTGTTTCGAAAACTTGATATTCATTTTCCTTTCATAATCAGTTTTCGACGATGAGTGTTTCGGAAAGTTATATTCATTTTTATTTTTTAATCAATTTTGGTCGAATAGTGTTTCGAAAACTGGATATTCATTTTTCTTTTTTTAATCAGTTTTCGCCGATGAGTGTTTCGAAAACTTGATATTCATTTTCCTTTCTTAATCAGTTTTCGACGATGAGAGTTTCGAAAATTTATATTCATTTTTATTTTTTTAATCAGTTTTGGTCGAATAGTTTTTCGAAAACTGCATATTCATTTTTCTTTTTTTAGTAAGTTTTCGTTGATGAGTGTTTTGAAAACTTGATATTCATTTTTCTTTTTTTTAATTAGTTTTGCCAGTGAGTGTTTCGAAAACTTGATAATTATTTTTCTTTTTTAATCAGTTTTAGCCGATGAGTGTTTTCCAAAACATGATATTCATTTTTCTTTTTTTAATCAATTTTCGCCAATGAGTGTTCTAAAAACTTGATATTCATTTTTCTTTTTGTTAATCAGTTTTCGCCGATGAGTGTCGAAAACTTAATATATATTTTTCTTTTTTAAATCAGTTTTTGCCGATGAGTTTTTCGAAAACTTGATATTCATTTTTCTTTTTTTCGTAAGTTTTCGCTAATGAGTGTTTCGAAAACTTGTTTTCTTTTTTTAAGTAGTTTTTGCCGATGAGTGTTTCGAAAACTTGATATTCATTTTTCTTTTTTTAATCAGTTTTCGCCGTTGAGTGGTTTCGAAAACTTGATATCCATTTTTATTTTCTTTAATCAGCTTTCGTAGATAAGTGTTTCGAAAACTTGATATTCATTTTTCTTTTTTTAATCAGTTTTCGCCTATGAGAGTTTCCAAAACTTGATATTCATTTTTCTTAGTTTAATCAGTTTTCACCGATGTGTGTTTCGAAAACTTGATATTCATTTTCCTTTTTTAATCAGTTTTCGCCGATGAGTGTTTCGAAAACTTTATATTCATTTTTATTTTTTTAATCAGTTTTGGTCGATTAGTGTTTAGAAAAATGGATATTCATTTTTCTTTTTTAGTAAGTTTTCGCTGATTAGTTTTTCGAAAACTTAATATTCATTTTTCTTTTTTTAATCAGTTTTTGCCGATGAGTGTTTCGAAAACTTGATATTCTTTTTTATTTTTTTAATCAGTTTTAGCCTATGAGTGTTTTCGAAAACTTGATATTCATTTTTCTTTTTTAATCAATTTTCGCCGATGAGTGTTCTGAAAACTTGATATTCATTTTTCTTTTTTTTAATCAGTTTTAGCCGATGAATGTTTCGAAAACTTGATATTCATTTTTCTTTTTCTTAATCAGTTTTCGCCGATGAGTGTTTCAAAAACGTGATATTCATTTTTCTTTATTTAATTAGTTTTCGTCGATTAGTGTTTCGAAAACGTAATATTTATTTTTCTTTTTTTTAAACTGTTTTCCCCAATGAGTGTTTCGAAAACATGATATTCATTTTTCTTTTTCTTAATCAGTTTTAGCCGATGAGTGTTTCGAAAACGTGATATTCATTTTTCTTTATTTAATTAGTTTTTCACTGGTGAGTGTTTCGAAAACTTGATATTCATTTTTCTTTTTTTAATCAGTTTTCACGGATGAGTGTTTCGAAAACTTGATATTCATTTTTATTTTCTTTAATCAGTTTTCGTAGATGAGTGTTTCGAAAACTTGATATTCATTTTTCTTTTTTTAATCAATTTTCGCCGATTAGTGTTTCGAAAACTTGATATTCATTTTCCTTTCTTAATCAGTTTTCGCCGATGAGTGTTTCGAAAATTTATATTTATTATTATTTTTTTAATCTGTTTTGGTCGAATAGTGTTTCGAAAATTGGATATTCATTTTTCTTTTTTTAGTAAGTTTTCGCTAATGAGTGTTTTTCAAAACATGATATTCATTTTTCTTTTTTTAATCAATTTTCGTCGATGAGTGTTTTGAAAACCTGATATTCATTTTTTTTTTTTTAATTACTTTTCGCCGATGAGTGTTTCGAAAACTTGATATTCATTTTTTTAATCAGTTTTCGCCGATGAGTGGTTTCGTAAACTTGATATTCATTTTTCTTTTTTTAATCAATTTTCGCCAATGAGTGTTTCCAAAACTTGATATTCATTTTTCTTTTTTTAATCAATTTTCACCGATGATTGTTTCGAAAACTTGATATTCATTTTCCTTTTTTAATCAGTTTTCGCCGATGTGTGTTTCGAAAACTTGATATTCATTTTTCTTTTTTTAATAGTTTTAGCTGATGAGTGTTTTCGAAAACTTGATATTCATTTTTCTTTTTTTCATCAATTTTCGCCAATGAGTGCTCTGAAAACTTGATATTCATTTTTTCTTTTTTTAATCAGTTTTCGTCGATGAGTGTTTCAAAAACGTGATATTCATTTTTCTATATTTAATTAGTTTTTCACCGATGAGTGTTTCGAAAACTTGATATTTATTTTCCTTTTTTTAATCAGTTTTCGCCGATGAGTGTTTGAAAAACTTGATATTTATTTTCTTTTTTAATCAGTTTTCGCCGATATGTGTTTCGAAAACTTGATATTCATTTTTTATTTCTTTATTCAGTTTTCGTAGATGAGTGTTTCGAAAACTTGATATTCATTTTTCTTTTTTTAATCAGTTTTCGCCGATGAGTGTTTCGAAAACTTGATATTCATTTTCCTTTTTTAATCAGTTTTTGTCACGATCCCAAATCGGGAGTACGTGACCGGCCCGGGAATAGATTTTTACCTCTAAACCCGTAAGTCTTATCCTGTAAACATGACTATAACTACCCTACTATACAACCAATATATATATATATATATATCATACTAGTGGACACACCTCACTGGTGGCCTAAATAACTTGCAATCCGTGGTTCGCTCAATACCGCTTCAGCTCAATCCAGTGTATAGATATATTTATCAGCACTCATAATGTAAATATTAATATCATATTGACCGTACGTCTCAATACGTATGATCTATCCTATTCACATGCAGCAAGCACACATAATATATATCCATATCATATTGACTGTACGCCTCAATGCGTACGATCTATCCTATTCACATGCAGAAGTTTATATACTCAAACATATATCCTAGTTTATCCCCCAACTGGACCCTGTCTTTAAGTACATGTGAAGCCGACAATTCTAGAGTAGGTACATATCAAAAGCTGTAAATATATATATATATATACACAAGTCTTACAACTTTAAAATATGTACAACAAGAGAAATCAAAATAACCAAAGGAGTCCACCCACGCGAACAAGAGCGTAAGGATGGTCTGATGTCCGTATCACTGTCCGGACGTCGATGCCTGCTTGATCCCTGTATCTGAAACATTGAAGCAGAGGGAGTGAGTCAAAAAGACTCAGTGAGGAGCTTCCCATCCTCGGTGTAGCAGCGAGTACCACTACAGCTGGGGAAAGGGAAACACCCACAATCACATGCGCATGAAAGTCCAGTTTATCAAATGTTATATTACAACCAGGCAATATTAATATAACATTAAAATCACAGATAAACCTACGGATCATGCTTTTCTATCATGCTTCTCGTAAACAAGCAATCACATTTTAACATATAATTTGCAAACTGTAAATCACTTAACTGACCCTAGTACCATGCTAGGGCAATGGCCTCAACGGGCAAATTCTTTTAATGTTTAACTGACCCTAGTGTCAGTCTAGGGCAATGGCCTCAATGGGCAAATCTTTTAATCTTTTACTGACCCTAGTGCCAAGCTAGGGCAATGGCCTCAACGAGCAAATCTTTTAGTCTTTTACTGACCCTAGTGCCAAGCTAGGGCAATGGCCTCAACATGCAAATCTTTTAGTCTTTTACGGACCCAGTGCCAGGCTAGGGCAATGGCCTCAACGGGCAAATTGTTTTAACTTGTTTCTCTTTCCAAGCTTTCAGCTGGGATCCTGACTCTATCTACCCATTACTATCCTAAACTGACTTTACCTAGGTAGTGTGAACATCCCTACGACTCACTAATCAATTAAGAGATCGTATTAATCCTCATATTGTTCCCAAACCCTTGGTTTAGATCATAACCTAGCTCTAAGGTCTTCCCTAAGTTCAATTACCGTGAAACGTCGATGTTTACTAACAACTTCTATACGATTTCTTTAATGAGTTTCTAATTAATAGGGTAAAACAAACCTTGGACTCAATCAACAACTTACCCCCTTGCTTGTACTGTTCGGCGTATCTCATGTCATTACATGGATACCCTCCAGTACCTCTTTACCTGTAGTTAAACACACATATACAAATACTTTCATAGATAACAGTTTAGGAACAACAATAGCATGTTAACCACTAAATATTTCTTACAAATAGGCAAGTAGGAAAACCACATATCCACATCCTCAATCAACCCTGTAGGGCAAGGATGAGAAACCCCTCACCTGGACGGCTTCCTTGCGCTAGTCATGGAGTAACTCCCGCTCCGGACGAGTCATGGTTTCCTAACGAATGTATTCATGTGGTTAACATCTCAACTATATGCAATTCATATGCGTATGACATGCTCGTACCTAAAAATGCATCTAGACATCACCAAGAACCGAGTTCTTGGTCTTATCCGTCTTCCCTCTCTTCCATGAGAGTCTCAAGTGCTACATACTTGGTTTCGTATAATTTTCGCTCACCTTGAATTAATTTTAGAGCCTTGGATTGGAGTTACTAAACCTCGATATGCTCCTAAGTTATCCTACTTAAGGTTTCCTAATAATTACGAAGGAATTAAAATGCCATTTTAAATTTTGGACTTTATTATTCCGCAAGTTTCCATCCTTGAGCCCACTCGTCCATTACCCAACCAGGCGACATGGCGGGCACGACACGACGTCTCGAAACATAGCCACTGACACACCCTGGACCAACTCCACAGGATGGTTTCTCTTTTACTAGGTTAGGCTCACTGTTCACCCGTAGGTACCTCCCGTGTCTCCTTACCTTGGTCTCACATATTAATAGGATTCTTTGTATCTTTCCCGAAGGATCAGCAATTCTTCTCCTTAATAATATGTACAAGTATCCTCAACAGGATATAACTCATATAACCGTCTAGATGCACTCTTTGAGCCTCAAGCTATCGTCATAGCAATACAAAACCTTTCTGACCCTTTTGCCAGGATAGGGCAATGACCATCGTCATGGTGATTATAAAACTGAGGTCTCAAGTGCCCTGGCGTTGTTCTAGTCGATGTATCACATCGCTAGAATAATCAAATCCGAAACCCACCAATAACTCCTTTTGCATGATTATAATCTAAGTCACCGTCGTGACGAGTTTTCAAATTAAAATCTTGGTCCTTCCATACAAGGACTCTTGCCACCGACATGGGAAAAATTTAATAAAATATTCATCATGCTTCCGGAGTGTATGAGTTGGATTTGTAACACACCAATCATAGCAAACAATCACACTCTACTCCTATGTCTTCCTATCCAAGCTACTTTCCACAACTTATCTTCTAGTTCTTTTATCCTTTTTGCATTCTATACTTCTAGCTAGCACATATCAGACAAGCAGAGAATACACATACTCATGTAATCCACATAAGCATACAACCCTAGGAGCAGAGATGAAAGAGCTCTCACCTTGGCCAACCTTCCATGCAATCCTCTCCCGTAACTTTAGTCTCCTCGGAGTTCCTGTTGCACTCAATCGTGTGTTGTTGTTCCTATAAGAACAACATTTACTTAATTAAGGTTTTTACTTAGCTTGACTTATTATTTATCTCTCAATTATTCTCACATGTGGAAATTACCCATTGACAATCCTTAAGAAATTGCTTAAGTATCCCTAAACCGAGGAAATATGATAGTATGTATTCATTACACTAGTCCCAATTCCAACTTATGTGCAACAACGCACAAATTTTAAGACTTCTAAGGATTTATTACTGTTTGTACCTTCTAACAATTTCACTAAGTGTTACATTTACATACTCGTTTAAATTACTATTGTCACAACACTTCATTCTTAAGCTTGACTTAGTTAATTTATCCTTTGCGCATAATTCCTAGAAGCCGATTATATATGTATATACACACATCAATGGCATCCATATTTTAAAGAATCGTTTCTAACCTCTATTATGAAATTACATATAGTCTTTTTTTCTATTTAATAAGTTCCTATACTTCCCCAAGTTTATACCATCTGCATTTTTGCTTTCTAACATATATATTCATTCTCCTTAGCTTTGTAATACCCAAGGGGTATTTTTAGAATCAAGTCAATTGTGTATAGTAAGACTTAGCATGGTCATCATTTGGAGTTGGAATGTAAGGACAAAATAAATAAATAAATGAACAATAGAAATAAATAATAATTTTGTGTATACATATAGATAAATAAAATTAAATAGGAATTGATGGGATAATATGAAATTGATAAAAATTATGAAATTGAAGTTAAGAATTTTGGTAAAGAAAATAAAAATAAATTTTTTTAGAGTGAAATAAAAATTTTTGGGATATAATTAAGATTTTAATAGTTTTAGAGTTGAGAATTTAAGAAATTAAAATAAATATGAAAATTAGGTAGAAAAATTATAATTTTGGTTAAAAGTGGTCATATGAATTATTAAAAACTTATAGTTTAAATTTGAGAATTTTTCGAAAATAAAAATTATACTGGGTAGGAAATTTTCATCTGCGAGACACTCAATGACAGATATTTTTAATAGGCTTATGATTAGCCAAAATTTTCAAAATTTTGTTATTCTTACCTACAAATAAATATAGACAAGAAATCCATTCAAAACTCTATTTTACCGTACTCTAAAAAAATGTCAAATACTAAGTTGCCCTTAAAAGCCCCTTACCCATATGAACCCACGATTTGCTCTGCTTCTGCATTTTTTTTTTTCTGCTGCTCCTTCCACTTTCTTTTCCTTCTCTTCACCACATTGTTCATCCTTTCCAATCTCAAGCCTCCACCCTCACTTAATTCTTGTTCCCACATCAATCTATGATTCCCTCAAGTTTCTCTATTCATTTTACTCTTCCAAACCTCCATTTTTGGATTTTTACAAGGTGAGTTCCCAAAAACTTGTTTCCACCACTTGAATCATGATTTTCTTGTTAAGAATGAGTTACCCAACACCTTAGGTTCATTCTTGTGTATAAGAATCACCCTAATGAGTTCCATGAAGATTTGTACTATAGGGTTTGTGACCTACGAAATTTGGGGAAATTTATGGAATTGGAGGATTTTCTTGAACTTGATAATATTTATAAACTTTGAATGATTTGTTTGGATATTCTAAATGGTTTGGATAATGCCCAATGGTTGGGTTAGTGATATGTGAACCCTTTTGTGAAGGTAAGAATTTTCCATAATTAATTGATTTTCTATTGGTGGGGCTTGGAGAGCAACCAATGGAATGAATTTAATTGTTTATACATTTCATTATTTTAAAGCTAGAGAAAACACCAAATGATGACCATAGCTTAGGTAGTGGAATTTAGGCATTGATATGTGTAGAAGTGGAAAATTGGTTAATATGGAGTTTATGGAAAGTTTGCTACTCACATGTGTAGATAAGTAGTTTAATTGGTGTGGTTCTATTTGTTAGGACTCAAGTACTTCCTTGGAGACAAGAGTGCTCAAGGGTTACTAAGTAAAATGGCTAAGGTGAAGGGTTTCCCATCCTTGCCCTACAGGGTTGATTGAGGATGTGGATATGCGGTTTGCTTACATGCCTATTTGTAAGAATTGTTTAGTGGTTAACATGCTACTGTTGTTCCTAAATTGTTATCCATGAAAGTATTTATATATGTGTGTTTGACTACAGGTAAAAAGGGTACTGGAGGGTATCCATGTGATGACATGAGGTACGCCGAACAGTACAAGCAAGGGGGTAAGTTGTTGATTGAGTCCAAGGTTTGGTTCACCATATTAATTAGAAACTCACCTAAGAAATCATAAAGAAAGTGTTGCTAACGTCGACGTTTTATGGTAATTGAACTTAGGAAAGACTTTAGAGCTAGGTTATGATCTAAACCAAGGGTTTGGGAACAATATGAGGATTTATACATTAGTGAGTCGTAGGGATGTCCACACTACCTAGCTAAAGTAAGTTTAAGATCGTAATGGGTAGATAGAGTCAGGATCCCAGCTGAAAGCTTGGGCAGAGAAACAAGTCAAAACAATTGCCCGTTGAGGCCATTGCCCTAGCCTGGCACTAGGGTCAGTTAAAGAGTAAAGCATTTGCCCGTTGAGGCCATTGCCCTAGCCTGGCACTAGGGTCAATTAAAGATTAAGAGAAATTGTCCGTTGAGGCCATTGCCCTAGCCTGGTACTAGGGTCAGTTGAGTGATTTACAGTTTTTATATGATATGTTAATTATGATTGTTTGATTATGAGAAGAATGATAGAAAAACATGATCTGTAGATTAAGAGAAATTGCCCGTTGAGGCCATTGCCCTAGCCTGGTACTAGGGTCAATTGAGTGATTTACAGTTTTTATATGATATGTTAATTATGATTGTTTGATTATGAGAAGAATGATAGAAAAGCATGATCTGTAGGTTTATCTTTGATTTTAATGTTATATTAATAGTGCCTGATCGTAATATAACAATTGATAAACTGAACTTTCATGTGTATGTGATTGTGGGTGTTTCCCTTTCCCCAGCTGTAGTGGTACCCGCCGCTACGCCGAGGATGGGAAGCTTCTCACTGAGTCTGTTTGACTCACTCCCTCTGCTTCAATGTTTCAGATACAGGGGTCGGGTAGGCATCGACGTCCGAGTAGTGATACGGACATTAGACCATCCTTACACACTTGTTCGCGTGGGTGGACACCTTTTGGTTATTTTGATTTCACTTGCTGTACATATTTTAAAGTTGTAAGAGTTGTATATATATATTTACAGCTTTTGATATGTACCTACTCTAGAATTGTCGGCTTCACATGTACTTAAAAACAGGGTCCAGTTTGGGGAAGACTAGGATATATGTTTGAATTTATAAACTTCTGCATGTGAATAGGATAGATCGTACGCATTGAGGCGTACGGTCAATATGATATGGATATATATTATGTGTGCTTGCTGCATGTGAATAGGATAGATCGTACGTATTGAGACGTACGGTCAATATGATATTAATATTTACATTATGAGTGCTGATAAATATATCTATACACTGGATTGAGCTGAAGCGGTATTGAGCGAACCGCGGATTGCAGGTTAATTAGGCCACCAGTGAGGCGTGGTCATCCGTTTTCACCGATGTGTGTTCTGAAAATTTGACATTCATTTTTCTTTTTTTAATCAGGTTTCGCCGATGAGTGTTTTGAAAACTTGACATTCATTTTCTTTTAATCAGTTTTCGCCGATAAGTGTTTCAAAATTTTAATATTTATTTTTCTTTTTTTTAATCAGTTTTCGCTGATAAGTGTTTCGAAAACTTAATAGTAATTTTTCATTTTTAATCAGTTTACGCCGTTGAGTGTTTCGAAAACGTAATATTCATTTTTCTTTTTTTTTAAAATAGTTTTCGACGATGAGTGTTTCGAAAACTTGATATTCATTTTTCTTTTTTAATCAGTTTTCGCCGATGAGTGTTCTGAAAACTTGATATTCATTTTCTTTTTTTTAATCAGTTTTCGCCGATAAGCGTTTTCAAAATGTAATATTCATTTTTCTTTTTTTTAAATAGTTTTTGCCGATGAGTGCTTCGGAAACTTGATATTCATTTTTATTTTTTTAATATCAATTTTGGTCGATTAGTGTTTCGAAAACTGGATATTCATTTTTTTAAGTAAGTTTTCGATGAAGAGTATTTCGAAAACTTGATATTCATTTTTCTTTTTTTAATCATTTTTCGCAGATGAGTGTTTCGAAAACTTAATATTCAATTTTCTTTTTTTAATCAGTTTTCGTCGAGAAGTGTTTCGAAAACTTGATAGTAATTTTTTATTTTTTAATCAGTTTTCGCTGTTAAGAGTTTCAAAAACTTAATATTCATTTTTCTTTTTTTTTTTAAATAGTTTTCGCCGATGAATGTTTTGAAAACTTGATACTAATTTTTCAATTTTTAATCAGTTTTCGCCATTGAGTGTTTCGAAAACTTAATATTCTTTTTTCTTTTTTTAAAATAGTTTTCGCCGATGAGTGTTTCGAAAACTTGATATTCATTTTTATTTTTTTAATCAGTTTTCGCCGATGAGTGTTCTGAAAACTTGATATTCATTTTTCTTTTTCTTAATCAATTTTCACCGATGAGTGTTTCGAAAACTTGATATTCATTTTTCTTTTTTTAATTAGTTTTCATCGATGAGTGTTTCGAAAACTTGATATTCATTTTTCTTTTTTTAATTAGTTTTTACCGATGAGTGTTTCGAAAACTTAATATTCATTTTTCTTTATTTAATTAATTTTCATCGATAAGTGTTTTCGAAAAATTGGTATTCATTTTTCTTTATTTAATTAGTTTTCATCGAGGAGTGTTTTCGAAAACTTGATATTCATTTTTCTTTTCTTAATCATTTTACGCCGATGAGTGTTTCGAAAATTTAATATTCATTTTTTTTTTTAGTAAGTTTTTCGCTAATGAGTGTTTGGAAAACTTGATATACATTTTTCTTTTTTAATCAGTTTTCGCCAATTAGTGTTTCAAAAACTTGATATCTATTTTTCTGTTTTTAATCAGTTTTCGCCGATGAGTGTTTCGAAAACTTGATAGTAATTTTTCATTTTTTTAATCAGTTTTTGCCGTTGAGTGTTTCGAAAAATTAATATTCTTTTTTCTTTTTTTAAATAGTTTTCGCCGATGAATATTTCGAAAACTTGATATTCATTTTTATTTTTTAATTAGTTTTCGCCAATGAGTGTTCTGAATACTTGATATTTATTTTTCTTTTTTTAATCAGTTTTCGCCGATGGGCGTTTTGAAAACTTGATATTTATTTTTCTTTTTTTTAATCAGTTTTTGCCGATTATTGTTTTTAAAAACTTGATATTCATTTTTCTTTTTTTAGTAATTTTTCACCGATGAGTGTTCTGAAAACTTGATATTCATTTTTCTTTTTTTTTAATCAGTTCTCGCCGATGACTGTTTCGAAAACTTCATATTTATTTTTCTTTTTTTTAATCAGTTTTTGCTGATGAGTTTTTCGAAAACTTGATATTCATTTTTCTTTTTTAGTAAGTTTTCGCTAATGAGTGTTTCGAAAACTTGATATTCATTTTTCTTTCTTTAATTAGTTTTTGCCGATGAGTGTTTCGAAAACTTGATATTGATCTTTCTTTTTTTTAATCAGTTTTCGCTGATGAGTGTTTCGAAAACTTGATAGTAATTTTTTATTTTTTAATCAATTTTTGCCGTTGAATGTTTCGAAAACGTAATATTCATTTTTCTTTTTTTTTTTTAAATAGTTTTCGCCGATAAGTGTTTCGAAAACTTGATATTCATTTTTATTTTTTTTAATCAGTTTTCGCCGATGACTGTTCTGAAAACTTGATATTCATTTTTCTTTTTCTTAATCAATTTTCGCCAATGAGTGTTTCGAAAACTTGATATTCATTTTTCTTTATTTAATTAGTTTTCAACGATGAGTATTTCAAAAACTTGATATTCATTTTTCTTTTTTTAATTAGTTTTTACCGATGAGTATTTCGAAAACTTAATATTCATTTTTCTTTTTTAATCAGTTTTCGCCGATGAGTATTTTCTAAAACTTGATAATTATTTTTCTTTTTTTAATTAGTTTTCGCCGATGAGTGTTCTGAAAACTTGATATTCTTTTTTCTTTTTTTTAATCAGGTTTCGCCAATAAGTGTTTTGAAAACTTGATATTCATTTTTCTTTTTTTTAATCAACTTTCGCCGATAAGTGTTTCAAAAACTTAATATTTATTTTTCTTTTTTTTAATCAGTTTTCGCCGATAAGTGTTCCGAAAACTTGCTAGTAATTTCTCATTTTTTAATCATTTTTCGCCGTTGAGTGTTTCGAAAACGTAATATTCATTTTTTTTAAATAGTTTTCGCCGATGATTGTTTCGAAAACTTGATATTCTTTTTTCTTTTTTTATTCAGTTTTCGCCGATGAGTGTTCTGAAAACTTGATATTCATTTTTTTGATCAATTTTGACCGATAACTGTTTGGAATGGAAATATTCATTTTTGTTTTTTATTGAATAGTTTTCGCCAATGAGTGTTTCGAAAACTTGACATTCATTTTTCTTTTTTTTAAATAGTTTTCCCCAATGAGTGTTTCGAAAACTTGATATTCATTTTTCTTTTTCTTAATCAGTTTTCGCCGAAGAGCGTTTCGAAAACGTGGTATTCATTTTTCCTTATTTATTTAGTTTTCACTGATTAGTGTTTCAAAAACATGATATTCATTTTTTTTCTAAATCAGTTTTCGCCGATGAGTGTTTCGAAGACGTGATATTCATTTTTTTTAATCAGTTTTTGCCGATGAGTGTTTCGAAAACTTGATATTCATTTTTCATTTTCTTAATCAGTTTTCGCCGAAGAGTGTTTCGAAAACGTGGTATTCATTTTTCTTTATTTAATTAGTTTTCAACGATTAGTGTTTTGAAAACGTAATATTTATTTTTCTTTTTTTTAAATAGTTTTCCCCGATGAGTGTTTCGAAAACATGATGTTCATTTTTCTTTTTCTTAACCAGTTTTAGTCTATGAGTGTTTTGAAAACGTGATATTCATTTTTCTTTTTTTAATCAATTTTCGCCGATGAGTGTTCTGAAAACTTGATATTCATTTTTCTTTTTTTTTAACCAGTTTTCGCCGATGAGTGTTTCAAAAACTTGATATTCATTTTTCTTTTTCTTAATCAGTTTTCGACGATAAATGTTTTGAAAACATAATATTAATTTTTCTTTTTTATTAAATAGTTTTCGTCGATGAGTGTTTCGAAAACTTGATATTCATTTTTCTTTTTTAAATAGTTTTCCCCGATGAGTGTTTCGAAAACTTAATATTCATTTTTATTTTTCTTAATCAGTTTTCGCCGATGAGTGTTTCGAAAATGTGATATTCATTTTTGTTTATTTAATTAGTTTTTACCGATGAGTGTTTCGAAAACTTGATATTCATTTTTCTTTTTCTAAATCAGTTTTTGCCGATAAGTGTTTCGAAAACGTGATATTCATTTTTTTTTTAATCAGTTTTTGCCGATGAGTGTTTTGAAAACTTGATATTCATTTTTCTTTTTTTTAATCAGTTTTAGCCGATGAGTGTTTTCGAAAACTTGATATTTATTTTTCTTTTTTTAATCAATTTTCGTCGATGAGTGTTCTGAAAACTTGATATTTATTTTTCTTTTTTTTAATAAGTTTTTGCCGATGGGTGTTTCGAAAACTTGATATTCATTTTTTTTATCAGTTTTAGCCGATGATTGTTTTTGAAAACTTGATATTCATTTTTCTTCTTTCAATCAGATTTAGCCTGAGGATTGTTTTCAAAAACTTGATATTAATTTTTCTTTTTTTAATCAATTTTCGCCGATGAGTGTTCTGAAAACTTGGTATTCATTTTTCTTTTTTTTAATCAATTTTCGCCGATGAGTGTTTCGAAAACTTGATATTCATTTTATTTTTTCTTAAACAATTTTTGCCGATGAGTGTTTTCGAAAACTTGATATTCATTTTTCTTTATTTAATAAATTTTCGTCGATAAGTGTTCTGAAAACTTGATATTCATTTTCCTTTTTTGGTCATCAGTTTTCGCCGATGAGTATTTCGAAAACTTAATATTTATTTTTCTTTTTTTTATTCAGTTTTTACCAATGAGTTTGTCACGACCCCCTATCGGACGTCCGTGACCGGCACGGGAGGTAGGATTTCTCCAATCTCGTAAGCCTCTAATCCCTGATTGACATTCTTATATATGCATAACTAACCATTTCTATTACAAACAATATATAGTATATATGGTCATCCCTATCCGGTGACCTAAGTAGCAGCTAATCCACGGCTCGCTCAACGCCGCTTCAGTCTATACATATACACATAGTCAATCACACGTACATATAATATACATATTGATCACGCGCTTCAGGGCGGGTGATCTATCCTATTCACATGCAGAATTCCTGTGTACAGTCAAGCATATATATTCAATCACACACCTGCATAAAATATACATATTGATCACACGCCTCAATGCGTGTGACTTATCCTATTCACATGCGGAAGCCGTATTTTCACACAATCAAGTATTCAGTCACACATATATAAATTTACATATTGACCACACGCTCAGTGCGTGTGATCTATCCTATTCACATGCGGAAGTCACATTCATATATATATATATATATATATATATATATATATATATATA
Organism: Senna tora; assembly: GCA_014851425.1. Taxonomy (NCBI): domain Eukaryota; kingdom Viridiplantae; phylum Streptophyta; class Magnoliopsida; order Fabales; family Fabaceae; genus Senna; species Senna tora. The sequence continues at coordinate 30,243,876 of CM026264.1, forward strand.
TACACATGATATTCATCATATCATAACCTATGATCCCAACAATCAGACCAATCTTTAACCTGTATGAAGCCGACAATTCTAGAGTGTGACAAATACATTTATGCATATAGCAACTGTACAAAACAATGCTATACCAAAATGAATCATATACATATATATCCTGCCAAAATACATATAACAGTACTACCCACGCGAACAATGCATGCGGTTTCTAAGTCTGTCCGCCTCCCTGAGATGAAGTGGAAGCGCTCCCGATGCCTATACCACCTGTGTCTGTAACATGTAACATTGGGGTGAGTCAAACAGACTCAGTGAGAGACTTTCCCATCCCTGGTGTAGTAGCGGGTACCACTACAACTGGGGAGAGGAGCCAATCACAAACACATACGCATATAACAGATTTTGAATTTCCATATATTGGGTGGTCGGGCAATTAGCATATGTCATTTTTTTTAATCAGTTTTAACCGATGAGTGTTTTCGAAAAATTGATATTTATTTTTCTTTTTTAAATCAATTTTCGCCGATGAGTGTTTTGAAAATTTTATATTAATTTTTCTTTTTTTTAATCAGTTTTAGCCGATGAGTGTTTCGAAAAGATGATATTCATTTTTCTTTTTCTTAATCAGTTTTCGCCGATGAGTGTGTCGAAAACGTGATATTCATTTTTCTTTGTTTAATTAGTTTTCATCGATAAGTGTTTCGAAAACTTGATATTCATTTTTCTTTTTTAATCATTTTTTGCCGATGAGTGTTTCGAAAACTCGATATTCATTTTTCTTTTTTTAATCAGTTTTCGCCGATGAGTGTTCTGAATTCTTGATATTCATTTTTCTTTTTTTTAATCAGTTTTCGCCGATTATTGTTTTGAAAACTTGATAGTAATTTTTTATTTTTTAATCAGTTTTCGTCGTTGAGTGTTTCGAAAACGTAATATTCATTTTTCTTTTCTTTTTTTAAATAGTTTTCGCCGATACGTGTTTCGAAAACTTTATAATTATTTTTCTTTTTTTAATTAGTTTTCGCCAATAAGTGTTCAGAAAACTTGATATTCATTTTTCTTTTTTTTAATTAGGTTTCGCCGATGAGTGTTTTAAAAACTTGATATTCTTTTTTTCTTTTTTTTTAATCAGTTTTGCCGATAAGAGTTTCAAAAACTTAATATTTATTTTTCTTTTTTTAATCAGTTTTCGTCGATAAGTGTTTCGAAAACTTGATAGTAATTTTTCATTTTTTAATCAGTTTTCACCGTTGAGTGTTTTGAAAACGTAATATTCATTTTTCTTCTTTTTTTTAAATATTTTTCGCCGATGAGTGTTTCGAAAACTTGATATTCATTTTTCTTTTTTTAATCAGTTTTCACAGATGAGTGTTCTGAAAACTTAATATTCTTTTTTCTTTTTTTTTAATCAGTTTTCAACGACAAGTGTTTCGAAAACGTAATATAGATTTTTCTTTTTTTTAAATAGTTTCCGCCGATGAATGTTTCGAAAACTTGATATTCATTTTTCTTTTTTTTTAAATAGTTTTCCCCGATGAGTGTTTCGAAAACTTGATATTCATTTTTTTTTCTTAATCAGTTTTCGCCGATGAGTGTTTCGAAAATGTGGTATTCATCTTTCTTTATTTAATTAGTTTTCACCGATGAGTGATTCGAAAATTTGATATTCATTTTTCTTTTTCTAAATCAGTTTTCGCCGATGAGTGTTTCGAAAACGTGATATTCATTTTTCTTTTTTTGATCAATTTTAGCCGATGAGTGTTTTCGAAAACTTGATATTTATTTTTGTTTTTTAATCAATTTTCACTTATGAGCGTGTTGGGCCCCGCACAAAAATATAAAGAAAAGAGAAAGAAGAACACACAAAAATTTTAACGTGGTTCGGTGCCTCAAGACGTACTACCACGACCCCAACTGGGACAAACTTTACTACTTGTAATTTTTGAACGAAAAAATTACAAACCCTCCTCAATACATAAAAATACCCAAAACCCAAACACTCAATGGTTATAGGCTAGTATTCTTATGTGTGTTAGAACCTATATAACTCACACCTATTTATATAAGCTCCTCACCCACTCACTCACTAAATCTAACCAATGTGGGACTTTGAATTACACACACAACAAATCCTTCCTTAATCCAAAGTCCTACATTATTTCTCTCTAAAAAAAAACTAAACTCTCCTATTAATTTTCTGACTTCTTCTGCTTCTGCAACGATCATCCCTTGCTGCAGAATTCACTAACATCCTCATATTAACTCATCCTCATAAGAAACCACATTAGTAGAAGAAGCTCCCTTTGATCTTACTCTCTTCTCCTTCATGCTCTGCAAGTCCTCCCTTAAGTCTGGGCATCTCATCTATATGTGACCCAACTGTCCACAGTAATGTCACTCAACATTGCTCATGTCTCTCGATCGAGAATTTCTTCCAAGTTGATCACCCTTCTTCTTCCTGTCACTATCCACTGCTAGTATATGACTGTCCATGAAAGACTCTTCACCACCCATCATCCTCTGACTCTCCTTCAAGGTACTCATCACTTCATCTACATTTAGTGTGCTCTTTCCTGCTAGCATTGACTGGACTAGAGGCTTGAAGGATTTTGGTAGTGAAGCCAAGAGAAGCAGCGCTTGCTCTTCATCCTTAATAGTCTCCCCTGCATTCAACAGTCTAGATACCATCTTATTAAATTTGTTAATGTGATCAGTCACATTACCTCCCTCTTCCGTCTTCAATGAGTACAAATCCATCTTCATCATCAATCAATTGGTCAATGTCTTCGACGCAAACTTGCTCTCCAACGTGTCCCACAACTTCTTCGATGATGTCTCCTTCAGCACAGTCACTTTTATCTGTGAGGCTAGTGCCAATCGAATTGTACTAACAGCCTTTTTCTTAATTGTACTCCAATCTGACTCTTTTATTTCACTCGGTTTCTCATCCTGCAATGCTAAGTCAAGACCCTGCTGAACCAAATAATCTTAAATCGTGCATTGCCACAGTGTAAAATCCGTTCTCCCATCAAACAACGGAACTTCAAACTTCAGGGTGTTCATTGTATTTAACCCAACTCTTGACTAAATACTTCCACTCACACAGCCAACCAACCAGCACCACAAACAACCCAAACTCAAAAGAAAATCTGACTTTAAAAAAAAGAGAAAATAAGCCAGAACCAACCTCTCTCCAAATTGCTGACGTGGTGCTGACGACTCCTTCCACTTGCTCTTTCTCCCTTCTTCCTCACTAGGCCGGAACCAAAGCTTTGATACCACTTGTTGGGCCCCGCACAAAAATATAAAGAAAAGAGAAAGAAGAACACACAAAAATTTTAGCGTGGTTCGGTGCCTCAAGACCTACTACCACGACCCCAACTGGGACAAACTTTACTACTTGTAATTTTTGAACGGAAAAATTACAAACCCTCCTCAATACAAAAAAATACCAAAAACCCAAACACTCAATGGTTATAGGCTAGTATTCTTATGTGTGTTAGAACCTATATAACTCACACCTATTTATATAAACTCCTCACCCACTCACTCACTAAATCTAACCAATGTGGGACTTTGAATTACACACACAACAGAGCGTTCTGAAAACTTGATATTCATTTTTCTACTTTTTTAATCAGTTTTCGCCGATGAGTGTTTCGAAAACTTGATATTCATTTTTCTTTTTCTTAATCAGTTTTCGCCGATGAGTGTTTCAAAAACGTGATATTCATTTTTCTTTTTTTAATTAGTTTTCATCAATTAGTGTTTCGAAAACGTAATATTCATTTTTCTTTTTTTTTAAAGTTTTCCCCAATGAGTGTTTCGAAAACATGATATTCAGTTTTCTTTTTCTTAACCAGTTTTAGCCGATGAGTGTTTTGAAAACGTGATATTCATTTTTCTTTATTTAATTAGTTTTTCACCAATTAGTGTTTCAAAAACTTGATATTCATTTTTCTTTTTTTAATCAGTTTTCGCCGATGAGTGTTTCGAAAATTTGATATTCATTTTTATTTTCTTTAATCAGTTTTTGTAGATGAGTGTTTCGAAAACTTGATATTCATTTTTCTTTTTTTAATCAGTTTTCGCCGATGAGTGTTCTGAAAACTTGATATTCATTTCTCTTTTTTTAATCAGTTTTCACCGATGGGTGTTTTGAAAACTTGATATTTATTTTTCTTTTTCTTAATCAGTTTTCGCCGATGAGTGTTTCGAAAACGTGGTATTCATTTTTCCTTATTTAATTAGTTTTCGCCGATTAGTGTTTTGAAAACTTGATATTCATTTTTCTTTTTCTAAATCAGTTTTCGCCGATGAGTGATTCGAAAACGTGATATTCATTTTTCTTTTTTTAATCAGTTTTTGCCGATTAGTGTTTCGAAAACTTGATATTAATTTTTCTTTTTCTTAATCAGTTTTCGCCAATGAGTGTTTCGGAAACGTGATATTCATTTTTCTTTATTTAATTAGTTTTAATCGATTAGTGTTTCGAAAACTTAATATTCATTTTTCTTTTCTTTTTTTTAACAAAGTTTTCCCTAACGAGTGTTTTGAAAACATGATATTTATTTTTCTTTTTCTTAATCAGTTTTAGCCGATGAGTGTTTTGAAAACGTGATATTCATTTTTTCTTTATTTAATTAGTTTTTCACCGATGAGTGTTTCGAAAACTTGAAATTCATTTTTATTTTCTTTAATCAGTTTTCGTAGATGAGTCTTTCGAAAACTTGATATTCATTTTTCTTTTTTTAATCAGTTTTCGCCGATGAGTGTTTCCAAAACTTGATATTCATTTTTCTTTTTTTAATCAGTTTTCACCGATGAGTGTTTCGAAAACTTGATATTCATTTTCGTTTTTTAATCAGTTTTCGCCGATGAGTGTTTCGAAAACTTGATATTCACTTTTTTTTTAATCAGTTTTGGTCGATTAGTGTTTTGAAAACTGGATATTCATTTTTCTTTTTTTAGTAAGTTTTTGCTGATGAGTGTTTCAAAAACTTGATATTCATTTGTCTTTTTTTAATCAATTTTAGCCGATGAGTGTTTTCGAAAACTTGATATTCATTTTTTTAATCAATTTTCGGCGATGAGTGTTCCAAAAACTTGATATTCATTTTTCTTTTTTTTTAACCAGTTTTCGCCGATGAGTGTTTCAAAAACTTGATATTCATTTTTCTTTTTCTTAATCAGTTTTCAACGTTAAATGTTTTGAAAACGTAATATTCATTTTTCTTTTTTCTTTTAAATAGTTTTTCACCGATGAGTGTTTCGAAAACTTGATATTCATTTTTCTTTTTTTAATCAGTTTTCGCAGATGAGTGTTTCCAAAACTTGATATTTATTTTTCTTTTTTTAGACAGTTTTAGCCGATGAGTGCTTTCGAAAACTTGATATTCACTTTTCTTTTTTTAATCAATTTTCGCCGATGAGTGTTCTGAAAACTTGAGATTCATTTTTCTTTTTTTTAACCAGTTTTCGCCGATGAGTGTTTCGAAAACTTGATATTCATTTTTCTTTTTCTTAATCAGTTTTCGACGATAAATGTTTTGAAAACGTAATATTCATTTTTTTTAAATAGTTTTCGCCGATTAGTGTTTCGAAAACTTGATATTCATTTTTCTTCTTTCTTTTTTAAATAGTTTTCCCCGATGAGTGTTTCGAAAACTTGATATTTATTTTTCTTTTTCTTAATCAATTTTCGCCGATGAGTGTTTCGAAAATGTGGTATTCATTTTTCTTTATTTAATTAGTTTTCACCGATGAGTGTTTCGAAAACTTGATATTCATTTTTCTTTTTCTAAATTAATTTTCGCTGATGAGTGTTTTTGAAAACTTGATATTTATTTTTCTTTTTTTAATCAATTTTCGTCGATGAGTGTTCTGAAAACTTGATATTCATTTTTTTATTTAATCAGTTTTCGCCGATGAGTGTTTCGAAAACTTAATATTTATTTTTCTTTTTTTAATCGGCTGTTGCCGATGAAAATTTGATATTCATTTTTCTTTTTTTAATAAGTCTACTGTAATATCCGAGATATTTAGATTTAATTATTTTCATTTTTATTAAATTTATTTTTCTTTCAGAAAGAAAAATAATTTAAATTAAAGAATTATAAGGTTAAAAATAGAATAAAGAAGAAAATAATAGGAGATATTTATAATTTTTCTAGGACCTAAAAGAAAAAGAGGATATAACAAGTAAATAAATTTTTCAAAAAAAAAAAAAAATATAAATATATACATATAATATATATATATATATATATATATATAGATAATATCTAATAATATATATATATATATAATAAAATATATATATATTAAAATAATTGGGGGGGGGGGGTTTCTTCCACTAACACAATAATAAAATATATATATATATACACACAATGTGTTAAGCAAAACTCACACACACATAAAAAAAAATATAATAACGAGAAGAAGCAACGTGAAGCAGAACAGGAACACGCACAAACTAACGCACAAGAGAGGAGGAGAAGGCACGAGACGGCGGGTTCTGGCCGGATCTTGGCCGGAGAGCGTGCGCCGGCGCCGGGGAAGGTGGTCGGAGTCTTTCTTCACCTCCATCCAACCTTCTATCCGATTGAAATCAAGTAAGAAAGCCCCAATCCTTCAAAACCCCAATTTCTCCAATTTTTGGGTATTTTAGGAATGCTTTAATTTCTTCCAATCGGGGCATTTCGGGGTTAAATTTGAGCTTAGTGGATGTTATTGAAAGCTTAGTAAGGTTCAGAATCGAAGTTAAATCGTAGGATTTGACCGGGTATGGAAATTAGGAAAATTTAGTTAGAAAATTGCTATAAATTCAAAATTGATAGTTTGATGCATGTTTAGGCTTGGATTGGAGTAGTATAAGTGTTATAAATGCTGGAAATAGTCAAGGGAATAAAGTCCGAGCATTTACCGTCTCAACCGGAACCCAATCCGGTGAAAAAGAGGCGAAATACTAAGCCATAGTGCCGTAAGGAGCTGTGCGGTGGGTTGAATACTTTGGTCTAGTCCGTAGTGGACACCTAAGACCCGCTAAATTGGTTCCAAGGCTCTAAGTATACCCAATTATATTTTTATATATAATTAAAGAGGTAATATTTAAGCTTTTACTCGGCGAATAAGGGAGACGGTGGAATGAGTAAGCTAGAGCCTCTTTTAAACCGTGAATTTAATTCTTTTATTAGTTAAATACCCATATGAACACATGAAGGGAAATTTAGACAAGTGGAAATCTCTAACCTAAGAAATTAGAGGTTCTAAATGGCTCGAAAGTGTGAAAGTCGAATATGGGGCATTCTGGACTTTCATAAAGAGCAAATAAGACGACGTAACGAACTAAATAATTAGTTCTTGGAAAATAGCTAGAGGGTGCATAAGCATTAGCATGACATGTGCATGGTAGATGCTTAGTTACGCGTTCTAAATTTCTTAAATATAATGTGTATAGGGCACCACAGAGTGATTGGAGCTTCAGGCACTCCGAGTACTGTGAAGACCGGAGCCTTCGACGGGAGTCGCCACCAAATTTTCAATCAAAATTTGGAAAATAAGTTCAAAAGTGGGGTAAAATGAACGTTCAAAAAAATGTTGGGTTCGGGAGTCTGATTGAGATGAAGGGAAGGTGTTAGGCACCCTTCTTCCCCCCGTCCGAAGACGGTTACCCTAAAAATTAATATTGAAACTGTTTGGCCTTGAAAACATATACAATCATGGGAGAAAATTGAGAAAGGAAAGAGGGAGGGCTTGACCTAGGATGAAAGCCTAGGGCCTACGTACCCACAATGGGGGATCAAAGCCCACGTAGTTCCTGTGGCATGCAAGTGTGTGAGTGAAGGGGAAGGCTCATCAAGTGAACACTCAGATGGCCTCCCAGTGTAACGTACCTAATGCCTTTTGGTACCTATCTACCATACAAGACATCAAGGAATAAAGAGAGTGCATGTGTGAGGACTCATCAGGCGTAATACCCAGATGGCGTGAAGGCTAGCGCTCCTATAAAGACCAAGTCTCTTGGTGGCGCTAGATTATATAAAAATTTTCTCATTGAGCAAGCAATTAATAAAAACCTTTTTATCCCCCATAAGACAGGGGGTCGCGACGGGTAGGCTCTACCATCGCGACTCACTGTCGTGAAACAGGGACAGTCGCGACGCATGGGAGAAGGCGTCGCGACGGTTCTTTTAACGGGGGGGGGGGGGGGGGGGCATCGCGACGGTAGTGGTAACCCGTCGCGACCCCTTCAATCTTTTAGAGAAGAAGAAGACAGAAAAGAGGGTGATAACACTTTGGAGAATGTGAATAAGAGGAATGTGTTTGTATGAGAAAAATTACTCCCAATAACCAAACGAGTGTGAACAAAATCAAAGGAAGAATGAAATATTACTCATAGTGCGTATTCTACCTGCTTGCTTCTTATTCTCTACTCTCAGCCTCTTTGCTTCTTGATTTTTTTCGTCCTCTTTTGACAAGTGATGCAGGGTTTATTTTATAGTAGGTCGGGAGAACTATTTCGGGAAAGAAATCCGGCCATTAATGGTAAATCCGTCGCGACGCTCATTATTTACCGTCACGACGGGTATTGTGCAGATACAATCCTGGATACGTCATAAATACGAAACCTGTCGCGACGGCCCGCTTTTATCGTCGCGACGCCTCTTCATATTTTTATTTCTTTTCTTCTTCCCCCTTTTTTTATCCTTCCCCCCTTTTTAGCTGGTAAAGTGAGGTGTTCACAAGTACTGATCAGGAGGGCCAACGAGGTGAGGGGCTCTCCCACCCCTGCCCCACAGGGTTGGATGACTACGTGGAAATGTGGTTTGCTCTATTTTGTGTAATTATTATATGAATTTATTTATATGAATAAATTTGTGCGACACGTCTATGATTGGCAAGTAAGCAGTCAACGTGCAATAGTGTATGTGCTTATATGATTAATCTCAAGTATATATGTGCTATTGTGGCTCATTGAGCCTTATATGTTACCATGGGTAGGATTGTGTCGTGATTTCATATGTGAGAGTTCAGTAACATTAGAAACCAATCATATTGATCGTCACTTAAAGATCTCATTCGTATGGTGTGTTAAGGAAAACTGAACCTAGGTTGTTGAATATGAGTGAGAGTGCCACATAAATTGAAAAGGGGGAAACTAGGCCTAATTATTAACCACGTGGAATCTTCAGTAGTTTATCTTAGGGCGTCTTTCAAGGTTAAATATGTTAGTTGAGTTTGTTTAGGTTGTCCAGGTAGATCAAGTCGGTCATCCTGATCGGACAGACAGGATTATGACGTCAGTAAGTATGCCACATAGTGGCCATTACCTTGGTTTAAACTGAGGTCAGACGAGTTGCCGGCTATTACTCTAAGCATGACTTGGAGTCAGAAAGTTCCTGGTGTGATCAACTAGGTTCGTACATGATATTACCTTCGGGCTAGTATTTCTCTTAGCGTAATGCGGGAGACAGAAAGTGAGTGCCTACGTGCACAAGTATGTGTTAATTGTGAAACCAAATGAGATATGTTGAGATTGATTTACATGTGGATTAATAAATATGTTAGGAGCATGAATTAGGATTTTAATTGTGAATATGATTGATTGATTGCCTGATCATGTTAAAGATCACAATATAAATCCATTTCATGCGCATGAGGTTGTGGTTGCTCCCTTCCCCCAGCTGTAGTGGTACCCGCTGCTACGCCAGGGATGGGGGAGCTTCTCACTGAGTCTGTTCGACTCACCCCCTGTTTACATGTTTCAGATACAGGTGGTTCAGGAGTCGGGAACGCGTCCACTTCTTCTCAAGGAGGCGGACAACTCTGAAGACCGCACGCTTTGTTAGCGTCGGTAGTTATTTTGATTATGTATATATGTTGTGATGTATATGTATATATGAATCCTTTTTGGGCATAGCATTGTACGTTTACATCTGCTGTGTATATATACATATCACACTTGAATTCTAGCACTGTCGGCTTCATACAGATTAAAGTTAAGTCTTGGTGATGGGAATATAGACTATGATATAATATATATATATATATATATATCATGTATATACGTATATGACTTCTGCATGCGACTAGGATAGGTCACACGCATTGAGGCGTGTGATCAATACGTAAATTATATGTATGTGTGATTGAATACCTGTTTGTGTGAAAATATGGCTTCCGCATGTGAATAGCATAGATTACACGCATGGAGGCGTGTGATCAATATGTAAACTATATGTAAGCGTGTGATTGAATATATGTATGACTGTATACAGGACTTCTGCATGTGAATAGGATAGATCACCCGCCTGAAGCGCGTGATCAATATGTATATTATATGAACTTGTGAATGAATATGTGTATATGTATAGACTGAAGCGGCGTTGAGCGAGCCGTGGATTGCAAACTGGTTAGGTCACCGGAAAGGGATAACCATATATGTTATATATTGTTTGTAGTAGAAAAGGGTAGTTATAAACAGGTGGAAATCTAAATCAAGGGTTAGAGGCTTTCGGGATAGGAGAAATCCTATTTTCCGTGCCGGTCACGGACGTCCGATAGGGGGTCGTGACATCTACCCTTTACTTTATGATACAATAATAAAGTAAATTAAATTACAATTATACTTTATTCACCCACATGAACAAGTTGTGGGTCTTGGAAAGTGTTGCTCAACCCTCGTTCCACCGAGACTTCTTCCACCTGTACTTAACCTGTCTCTGTGTAGTAAAAATGAGGTGTGAGTCTTAACCACACGACTCAGTGAGGACTCTCCCATTCCCGGCGCAAGGTGGGTACCATAGCGCTGGGTTTGGGAGTCATACACAACCACATGCAAAAACAACTAGTTACTGTTAATTAGCATACATTCTTGGTGATCACACAACAACAAAAATTTCACCCAAACACTCACATGCATTTAACAAATATAAGCATATAGCAGTTTGTTACACATCATCAATCATCAAGTAATCATATAACATATAGTGCCGACTTTTACTTACTGGTCTTCTCACGTTCAGCATGTTTGAATCAAATAAGACGTTGTGGTGATGTAATCCTGTACGTCACCACTACACTGCACAATCAGCAATTATATGCAAACACAAACATTTGTATATACACACATATACTATAACATACATCTACTTAATCTCCCCCACTCTAGGGTATATACTAGCCATTACGTGGCTTTTCTACTTCGAACCCATGCACTCAGGTTACTGGCCACCACGTGGCAGAGCATACTTAACCCATTCACTTGGGTACTGGTCACCTCGTGACAATTCTGTTAATCAAGCAATACTTAACCCATTCACTTGGGTACTAGTCACCTCGTGACAATTCTATTAATCAAACACTATCAACTTCTATCTATCAAACAACTGATACGTAGCCACCACGTGGCACGTCCTGACCCCTTGCTACGGGGCAATAGCTTGAGCCCACTCGTCCATTACCCAACCAGGCCACATGGCGGGCACGACACGACGTCTCGAAGCATGGCCACTGACACACCCTGGACCAACTCCACAGGATGGTTTCTTTTACTAGGTTAGGCTCACGGTTCACCCGTAGGTTCCTCCCGTGTCTCCTTACCTTAGTCTCACATATTAATAGGATTTTTTGTATCTTTCCCGAAGGATCAACAATTCTTTTCCTTATTAATATGTGTAAGTTTCCTCAACAGGATATAACTCATATACCCGTCCAGATGCACTCTCTGAGCCTCAAGCTATCGTCATAGCAATATAAAACCTTTCTGACCCTATTGCCAGGATAGGGCAATGACCATCGTCATGGTGATTATAAAAACTAAGGTCTCAAGTGTCATCTGACGTTGTTCTAGTCGATGTCTCACATCGCTAGCATAACCAAATCCGAAACCCACCAATAACTCCCTTTGCATGATTATAATTTAAGTCACCATTGTGACGAGTTTTCAAAATAAAGTTTAGCCCTTCCGTACAAGGACTCTTGCCACCGTCGTGGAAAAGATTTAATAAAATACTCATCATGCCTCCGGAGTGTATGAGTTGGATTTGTAACACACCAATCATAGCAAACGATTATTCTCTACTCCTATGTCTTCCTATCTAAGCTACTTTCCACAACCTATTTTCTAGTTCCTTTATTCTTTTAACATTCTATACCTCTAGCTAACACATACCAGACAAGCAGAGAATATACATACTCATGTAATCCACATAAACATACAACCCTAGGAGCAGAGATGGAAGAACCCTCACCTTGGCCAACCTTCCAAGCAATCCTCTCCTGTAACTTAAGTCTCCTCGGAGTTCCTGTTGCACTCAATTGTGTGCCATTGTTCCTATAAGAACAACATTTACTTCATTAAGGTTATTACTTAGCTTAACTTGTTATTCATCTCTCCATTACTCTCACGTGTAGTCCATGGTTGCCACAGAGTCAAGCTCTTGGTCTTATTGGACTTCTCTATCCTGACTTATGTGTATCCTTCCTCGGATACTTGACTTACTCGCATATAACACTCTACTTGAGTGTTGCATATACTTGGATTTGAGTACTAGATCTCTATCTAACTTGTATTCGCATCTTAGGAAGCTTATCTAGCTTGGTTGAAAGGAATCCTAATTCTAGGAAGGTCTAAGCATTTTAATTCAACTTGTGTTTCTACTTGGGTTCTAAGAAATCTAGTATCTAAACCTCAATATACCTCCAATTTATCCTATTTAAGGTTTCCTAAATATTTATGAAGGAAGAAGGTTGAAATTTTAGAAATTGGATTTCATTGTTCCGCAAGCTTCCACTCTTGGGAAACAAGAAAGTACTAAATTAATTCTTGATGCTTGATAGCATATTTAGAATTATTCTAGGGTGTTTAAGATTGAAAAGATGAAGTTTAAAACTCCCAACATCACCCTTAAAGCATATTTGGGCAAATCGAGCTGGGACTCGGCATGTTAATGCCAAGGTCCGGCCTTAGTAGCCTCGGGCTAACTCTTCACAGGTCTTGTTCAGCTAATATTCCAACTATATAATTTCAATAATATCAATCCAAGCTCAATCCTAATTATCAACAATTTTCCCCAATTTGGAAATAATTATAATTTCAATAATATCAATCCAAGCCTATTTACTCAAATCCAAGCTCAATCCTAATTTATCAACAATTTCCCCAATTTGGAAATAATTATAATTTCAACCCCAAATTCTTCCAAATTCGAATTTGGCTAAATCCGAAGATATAATCTCGATTCCTACCCCGACTAAGTGTTCAAGAACACTTCTCCTAGGTTTCAATCAACCCTCGAAACAACTTAATCGAAGGTCAATCGAAGAAATCCCTAAAAATGGAGAAATTGAGGGTTTAGAAAGAAATTGAGGTTACCAACCTTGATTCGATTGGTGGGAGGTGTGGAAGATGTTGTAACCGAGCTCCGGTGACTTTTCCCGGCGTCGGCTAGCTCTTCTCCGACGAGTTTCTGGCGGTTTCCTCCTTCCCCTTCTCCCTTCATCTTCTCCACGCCATCCCCCCTGTCTCTCTCTTCTACCTTCCATTTCCTCTCTCTCTCTCTCTCTCTCTCTCTCTCTCTCTCTCTCTCTCTCTCTCGTCTTTCTCTCCTTCTTTCTGTCACGACCCCAATTACAGGGATCCGTGACCGGCACGGGGATAGAATTTAGCCTCTAAACCCGTAAGCCTTACCTATGATCATAAATTATCTACCCTTATACACAATCATCATACAATATTCACATAGGGTATATAGTGGCCACACCATCATTGGTGGCCTAGATAACCTGCAATCCACGGCGCTCAATGCCGCTTCAGCCCATTTCACGTATATATATCTACATCCATACACACAAGTCATTCACACATAAATATATATATACATAGTGATCAAACCCCAAAGGAATGATCTACCCTATTCACACACAATATATATATAACCTGTCAAAATCACACATGTACACTCACACGTACAGTTAAGTATACATAGTGATTACACGTCTCAATACGTGTAATCTATCCTATTCACATGCAGATATTTATATTTTTCATCCAGCATATACCAAGTCACACGTATATATAGCATATACATATTGATCACACACCATTATGTGTGATCTATCCTATTAACATACGCAGATATATATATATATATATATATATATATATATATATATATAAATATATCAAGACTTTCCCAACACCCAGAATCCTATCAGTAAGCACATGTGAAGCCGACATGTCTAGATATAGCATAATTCAAAAGCTGCAAATATTTACGTCGCCTTTACAACTTTAGAATATATACAACTCAAAATAATGAAGGCTAAATAATCAAAAGATGTCCACCCACGTGAACAAATGCGGTGCAAGTGGATAGATGTCCGTATCACTGTCCGGACGTCGAAGCCTGCCCGATTCCTGTATCTGAAACATTTAAACAGAGGGTGTGAGTCCAACAGACTCAGTGAGAAGCTTCCCATCCTCGGCGTAGCGACGGGTATCACTACAGCTGGGGAAAGGGAACCACTCACAACCACAAGCGCACGAAATTCCAGCTTATCATATGTTATATAATGATCAGGCAACATTAATATAACAATACACCACAAATAAACCTAAGAATCATGCTCCTCAATCATGTTACTCATAAGCAACCAATAACAGGAAACATTTCATACCAAAACTATAAATCATACAATCGACTCTAGTACCACGCTAGAGCAATAGCCTCAACGGCAAATCCTTTAAATGCTATGCACCACCCTAGTGCCAGGCTAGGGCAATAGCCACAACGGGCAACCATGAATATGTAATGCACCACCCTAGTGCCAAGCTAGGGCAATAGCCTCAACGGGCAACCATGAATATGTAATGCGCCACCCTAGTGCCAAGCTAAGGCAATAGCCACAACGGGCAACCATGAATTTGTAATGCACCACCCTAGTGCCAGGCTAGGGCCATAGCCACAACGGGCAACCATGAATATGTAATGTACCACCCTAGTGCCAGGCTAGGGCCTTAGCCACAACGGGCAAATGTCTGACGTCATGTTTCACTCTCTTACTTTCAGTGGGGTTTGCAACACGGACTACCCATTTCTATTCTAAAGTGTTTTTACCTCAACAGTGTGAACTCCACTAAGAATTTCTAATCAATTATGAGATTTTCTACTCTATGTTTAGTACCCAACCCCTAATTAGATGATAACCTAGCTCTAAGGTATTTCCTAAGTTCATTTACCACAAATCACGTCGACGTGTATAAATAAGTCAGTTTCTTTTCCTTAGTGGGTTTCTAATTATTAGGACAAACCAAAAATTGAACGAAATCAATATCCTATCCTTTTTACTTGTACTGTTTGGCGTATCCCATGTCATCCCATGGATACCCTCCAGTACTACTTCAACTTTACTCAATCACATATATACAAATATTTTCACAATTAACAGTTTAGGAACAACAATAGCATGTTATTACCTAACAATTCTTACAAACAAGCAAGTAAGCAAACCACGTATTCACATCCTCATTCAACCCTGTAGGGCAAGGATGGGATACCCCTCACCTGGACGGCTTCCCGTTTCTGGTCCTGGAGTCACTCCTGCTCCAGACAATTCGTGGTTACCTAACAAACATATTTACATCATTATCATCTTTACTATATGCAAATTATATGCATATGCTATGCTCATGTCAAATTAATACATTAAACTTTGCCAAGAACCAAGTCCTTGGTCTTAACCTTCTTCCTCTCTTTAATATTGTTTCCAAGTGTCTCACACTTAATCTCATCTCTTTATCCCTTTCTTTGAATACTCATTTTCACCTACAAGTGTTCGTATATGACCTTTCACAACCAACCTTTCAACTCATATCCACATACAACATATGTGGCCTAATATATTTGAAAATTGGGATTTTTACCAAATAAGGGCATTTTACTATTTAAATAAATTCCGGCGTCCATTATGGTCTACCCGAAACTTCTAACCTATAATTTAGCTCCACATTCTAAATTGGATTGAAAAGTGTCTCTTTTAATACCAAATTGGTCTCCGGTTGAGACGGAATTACTCGAGCGTTAATCCCTCGCATATTCCAACAATCCCTACCATTTTATAACACCAATCCAACACACCAATCAATCCCAATTCAATTTATACTACACTTTATCTCACTTTAAATACCATACTTCTATGGTTTTCAAATTGGGTAACCTCCATCATCAATTTTCCAACACACACACTTCCAAATACCTCTAAACAACCCAATAGCTTCAAATTAGGACCCAAAGTAATTTATTCATACCAATTAGGAATTTTCCAAAAATCCCTAAAATAGATAAATTTGGGGTTTGAGGGATTCGAGACCTTTTACCTTGAATCAATCGGATAGAATGGTGGAATGGGGTAGAAAGAACTCCCGGTCACCTTCCCCGGCTTCGAAACGGCGGATTCCGGCGAAGATTCCGGCGAAAACGCTATTCCCCTTTGTTTTCTCTCTCTAACCGAGCTCTCTCTCTCTCCTCCGTGAAGACCGGCACCGGCCCACCATCCTCCGGCGTCAGAGTCGCCGTCGACGGCCCTCGTCCCACACGTCCGGTTGCTTCCCGTCTCCCGCGCGCGTGCTCTTCTCCTTCCTGCTAGCTTCTCGGCGCCGTGTGTGTGTGTGGTCCTCAATCTCTCTTCTCTTTCTCTTTTTCACACTCTCGGGCTCTTAGCTTCTGGAGACAAAGCATTGGGACCAATTTTTAATTAAGGGGGGTCACGTGTGTGACCCCCCCCTTCCAGGCAATATTATATATATATATTTTTTTGTATTTTTATATATATATATATATATATATATATATATATATATATATTTAATACATTATTATTTATAATTTAAATCAACTTTGGGGTCAATAGACTTACACCCAATATTTCCCGTTAGGTCCTAATTTTGGTCCAAATAAAATTTCATTTATTTTTTTAAATTTTATCCTTTTCCTTCCAAATTAAAATAAAAAATTAAATTAGGACCTTACGTTAATTGGAAAATTTTCGGGTATTACAATCTTTCCCCCTTAAGAAATTCGGTCCTCGAATTTCAACCACACACTAACCTTAGTTCTGAAACAAATGAGGATACGTCCTACGCATTTCTCCACAGAACTTTAACCAACGGAATTTCTTTTGACCTGAGCTTCTTCAACTGGCGGTCTAAGATCTCCACTGGTTCCTCTTCATATGACAGACTTTCGGTCAGTTGCACATCTTGCGATTGGATCACGTGCGAAGGGTCTGGAAGATGTTTCCGAAGCACCGAAACATGAGAGACTGGATATACCCCTTTTACTTCTGTAGGTACTTACAAACTATACACCACCTTTTCTATTCGTTCCAAGACTTCAAACGGTCCGATATACCGGGGACTTAATTTCCCCTTTTTACCGAATCGCATTTCGCCTCTCTTTGGTGATACCTTTAGAAACACTTGTTTGCCAACGGCAAACTTAAGTTCTCTTTTTCGATTGTCAGCGTAGAACTTCTACTTACTCTGAGACGTTAACAATCTTTCTTTCATGCACTTCACTTTTAGTAAGGCATATTATAATGATTTTGGGTAATCTAAGATAGTTTCTCCGACCTCGAACCAACCAATTTGGGGATCTGTACATATGACCGTATAAAACTCGAAAGGTGCCAATGGTATACTCAGTTGACAACTATTTTTGTATGCAAACCCAGCCAGAGGTAATTACCTTTCCCAATTTCCGTCGGAATCCATAATACACGCCCGAAGCATGTTTTCAAGAACCTGAGTGGTTCTTTCCGACTCCTAATATGTCTGTGGGTGAACAGCATTACTCAATCAACTCTAGTCCCCAACACTTTCTGCATAGACTTCCAAAACTTGGAAGTGAACTGTGGCCCTCTATCAGATACTATGGATACTGGCACCTCGTGCAATATAACGATTTCTGATAGATAAAGCTGTTCTTATTGACTCACTCCGCAAGTGGTCTTAACTGGCAGAAAGTGCACAGACTTAGTCATACAGTCCACTTATCACCCAAAACAAATCAAATGAACGTTGTGATCTTGGTAACTTTGTTACCAAAATCCATTGTCATCCTTTTCCATTTACTCTTTGATACTCCTAACTGTTGTAACCTTCCAGCGGTTTCTGGTGTTCAGCCTCGACTTGCTGACACATTAAACGCCTGGCTGCATAGTTTGCAACATCCTTACTCATGGCACTCTACCAATATAACTATTTCAATAATTATCCATATTATTGATTCCTAGATGAATGTTATAAACGGTTCGGTGTGTTTCCGCAAGAATTCTTGCTTCCTAGTTATCAACTATAGGAACACACCACCGTCTCTCCAACCGAAGTACTCCAATTTTACCAATACAGGGGTCGGATATCATCCCTTTTTTTTCCCCCCGTTAGTTACTGTATCTTGATTTGTTAGAGGTCGGTACCTTTATTCTGTCCAGGCTTCACCATTTCCATGAACAAGGACTTAGCTTGCATATGGCTAGAAACAGTTGGAATTCAAACTTCGAATTGAGTTCCAGACTGTTCTTGACCACAACGGTGAGTATGATGCAATTAGTTCTCCGAGGAGTTAACAATTGCATTTTCTAATGAGGTTCACCTTAACTCAGTCTGCCCGTCAAACTAGCTACGTCCGTAGAGGCTCCTTATATTCGTCTTGGAACGCGCCTGGATATTAGCGGTTTGTGTGGCACACTAGGTTCTATTTCCGTAAACTCTAACTCCCACCATCGGAGTCCTTGTACCTACATATCGTCTACTTCCACGCAATTACCCTTCTGTTGGTATTTCCCCCGACAATTTCTTTGTAAACGACTTCTCCAGAAAAGTCCGTTTACATCTCACTACTCCCTCTACACTTCATCTATACTTATCTCTTACACGTCATACACCCTACGTAGGTGTTTACACTTTACCATCAGTGTACCCAACCCTTTCGAGGTTGTTACACCTACTTTCAACTCGATTTATCCTACTCGTGTCCTAACGACGCTTAATGTCATGATACTAGCCCCGTTACATATCCCACTTACCGTTCCTTCATTTATGACCCGTGTTTCACTCTTCCTTTCTGGGCTTCTACACTCACCCTTAGTGGTTTTCATAACCACTTTAGGTTACTCCCTGCCGACATCCCATGTTTGACTCACTTAGACTCTTCTATGGCCACTACTTGTAGCCGTTTCTATGTATAATGGAAGCTCATCAGTCTCCCATCATACTCATAACCCTACCTCATGCTCAGTTCGGTCTTCACATCCGGAGACCTCACTTAACACGACTATGACTGTGGATTTATACCATCCTCAGTTTAGTCCACTTAGGGTTACATACCCTATGATAACTCCACTCATTTTGGGTTGTTGTTGGCCTTTACACCAACTTGGCCCTCTCGGACTCCTCAACTCATTTAGACCTTGTATTCCTACTTGGAATACTTGATCTCGTTAACTTCAGCATGAACCTTTTCGGACATGCTCTACTCCTCTTGACTAAACAGGATCCGCTCCCATGTTTAGACTCTTTCTTTTCTTACATTGTGGCGTATGTTCACGAACACACACCGCCTCTTGTAATTGTGTTGCCCATTGGGTTCCAATTGCCCCCAATGGTAACAAACTTTGTTTTATCATTCTGGCTTGCATCCCCTCGATGCTCACCCGAATCCGTTCCCGTATTCTCTCTTTTGTTTTCCCTTTCATACCTACGTGGTGCCCTTTTCTTTGAGTATTTTCAAATACTCACTACTAACCAAATTATAACCCTCGATTAACCGTCCTTATGGTTAACTTTCCTGGTATGGCAATCACAGAGCCATTTGTACATTTGGTTCGTTTACTCAGTCTCCACCCATACACGGGCTTCAGACTAACAGGTTTACGGTTCACCAACCCGTGGGACAAGCTCACCTAGCTATGTCCACTACAATTTGTGTACTATACCTACACTTACTGTAATAGTCGGTTTTCCCACTCCTACCTAACTCTTATCTTATGGGGTTCTAACTCCTATAGATTTCCGCTCTTCTACTTCTCTTATGAAACTTCTTACTCCATCTACCTTTTTTTTTCATCCGAGAGCTATTTATTGCAATAGCACTCATTTTCTTCAATGTTGGACTGTACCCGAAAGGATACGCCCATTTCCACTTCTTTACTTTCTTCGGTTTAACTCCTTCGGGTCCATAATCGCTCTATGGTCCCTTAATGGTAACCCTTAGGTTTACCCGAACATTTTTTTTTTGCACTGTTTAGTGATTTTCGATGTTTGCTTAACTTTAATCACTTCAAGTGAGTGATTTTTCTTCTGCTTCAACCATCCTTATACAGTTTACCTGTAAAAGGACTCTTGCTTGATAGAGTATTGATCACATGAGTTAAATTTCTTAGGCACCTAGCAAGTTTCAAAAATATATTCAAGTTTATTTCTTAGAAAAATAATGCCTAAGATTTTCGTAATTGATTTGGGTTTAACCGATTGGAATGACACACTTTTAAAATGAGCCTTCAGGAAAATTTTGCCTTCCAACGGTTATTCCTAATATTTTCAAGAAAAATTTAAGGGTCTTTCAGAATCTCATATCCGGAAAGACCGAAAAGATTTCTAACAAAACTTTCATGTGAGCAATATCCTATCGTTTATGCTCTTCTTTAAGCAACACAAAAGAGTTTGGTTGGGCTAACTCCCTTCCTTTCCCCCTCGTTTGCTTAAGAAGGTAGCAGTTCATGGATCAAGCGCAGGGTTGGACTAGGCTCCTCCCCTGTGCTTTACCATTTACTCTTTCTACTACTCGGCGTACGGTCACGCTCTACACGTTCACATATGCCTTTATTTCTTAATATCTATTTCTACGGCATATGGTTCGGCCACTTTGCCCTCCCATATACCGCTTTTCCTGAGTTTTCTAGTCCGTAGACTTTCACTTCTTTTATGTGGCATTCACCACCTCATTTCTGTTTACATTTTTGGAAGGACAACCCACTTCCTTTAGCCATAGTCTACCGCACAGTTGTGACCCAGTTACGTGGTCATCTTACTGTCGTCCTAATACCCCATAACCCTGTTTATTCTTATCTGTAACTTTTCAATTTCAATTGCCCCATGGGCTTACTTTCCTTTCTACACGGCAAGTGTGCCTTTTCTTTTACTTTACAAACCATTTATGGCTGAAAGTACCATTTACCGTATATCACTATTCTGATTCACGATTGGTCACATGGTTCTGCCTTTGCTCCTTCCCATGTTTCCAATTACGCATCATTCACATAGGGTGCATGGTTCTCCCGTGTCCTTCCCATGCCCCGTACTTACGTTTCTATTCTATTTGCATCCCATACTATATCCAAATCCTTTGCGTCTATACTGCAGCACACAATGCATCGTTAATTACATACTGTAGTGCATTCCTGCCTACAATTCAACTGGATGCATATGTGTCTAGGTAGCATCCTCTATGGATGTCACCTTTCCATACTGTGGCGTTCTAAGGTTTCCGGGGTCACTCCCACCCCACCTTACGCCTTAGTGCTCCTTGGCACTTATGTACTGTTACAGGTTACGTGCTCAACATAGAATTTCACATACCAATTCTACGCCCGAGCGATGACACGAAAAAAAATTCATGACTCAACATCCTGGGTACTCCCACAAGTGCCTTTTTACTCCCACGTTGTGCCCGGGTACACAAAGAAGGGTAAACCGACACCCGGTTATACCAATGACTTCACATGACTTAAAGATAAACCTACCTCTGATACCAACTTTGTCACGACCCCAATTACAGGGATCCGTGACCGGCACGGGGATATAATTTAGCCTCTAAACCCGTAAGCCTTACCTATGATCATAAATTATCTACCCTTATACACAATCATCATACAATATTCACATAGGGTATATAGTGGCCACACCATCATTGGTGGCCTAGATAACCTGCAATCCACGGCGCTCAATGCCGCTTCAGCCCATTTCACGTATATATATCTACATCCATACACACAAGTCATTCACACATAAATATATATATACATAGTGATCAAACCCCAAAGGAATGATCTATCCTATTCACACACAATATATATATAACCTGTCAAAATCACACATGTACACTCACACGTACAGTTAAGTATACATAGTGATTACACGTCTCAATACGTGTAATCTATCCTATTCACATACGCAGATATATATAAATATATCAAGACTTTCCCAACACCCAGAATCCTATCAGTAAGCACATGTGAAGCCGACATGTCTAGATATAGCATAATTCAAAAGCTGCAAATATTTACGTCGCCTTTACAACTTTAGAATATATACAACTCAAAATAATGAAGGCTAAATAATCAAAAGATGTCCACCCACGCGAACAAATGCGGTGCAAGTGGATAGATGTCCGTATCACTGTCCGGACGTCGAAGCCTGCCCGATTCCTGTATCTGAAACATTTAAACAGAGGGTGCGAGTCCAACAAACTCAGTGAGAAGCTTCCCATCCTCGGCGTAGCGGCGGGTACCACTACAGCTGGGGAAAGGGAACCACTCACAACCACAAGCGCACGAAATTCCAGCTTATCATATGTTATATAATGATCAGGCAACATTAATATAACAATACACCACAGATAAACCTAAGAATCATGCTCCTCAATCATGCTACTCATAAGCAACCAATAACAGGAAACATTTCATACCAAAACTATAAATCATACAATCGACTCTAGTGCCACGCTAGAGCAATAGCCTCAACGGCAAATCCTTTAAATGCTATGCACCACCCTAGTGCCAGGCTAGGGCAATAGCCACAACGGGCAACCATGAATATGTAATGCACCACCCTAGTGCCAAGCTAGGGCAATAGCCTCAACGGGCAACCATGAATATGTAATGCGCCACCCTACTGCCAAGCTAGGGCAATAGCCACAACGGGCAACCATGAATTTGTAATGCACCACCCTAGTGCCAGGCTAGGGCCATAGCCACAACGGGCAACCATGAATATGTAATGTACCACCCTAGTGCCAGGCTAGGGCCTTAGCCACAACGGGCAAATGTCTGACGTCATGTTTCACTCTCTTACTTTCAGTGGGGTTTGCAACACGGACTACCCATTTCTATTCTAAAGTGTTTTTATCTCAGCAGTGTGAACTCCACTAAGAATTTCTAATCAATTATGAGATTTTCTACTCTATGTTTAGTACCCAACCCCTAATTAGATGATAACCTAGCTCTAAGGTATTTCCTAAGTTCATTTACCACAAATCACGTCGACGTGTTTAAATAAGTCAGTTTCTTTTCCTTAGTGGGTTTCTAATTATTAGGACAAACCAAAAATTGAATGAAATCAATATCCTACCCTTTTTACTTGTACTGTTTGGCGTATCCCATGTCATCCCATGGATACCCTCCAGTACTACTTCAACTTTACTCAATCACATATATACAAATATTTTCACAATTAACAGTTTAGGAACAACAATAGCATGTTAATACCTAACAATTCTTACAAACAAGCAAGTAAGCAAACCACGTATTCACATCCTCATTCAACCCTGTAGGGCAAGGATGGGAAACCCCTCACCTGGACGGCTTCCCGTTTCTGGTCCTGGAGTCACTCCTGCTCCAGACAATTCGTGGTTACCTAACAAACATATTTACATCATTATCATCTTTACTATATGCAAATTATATGCATATGCTATGCTCATGTCAAATTAATACATTAAACTTTGCCAAGAACCAAGTCCTTGGTCTTAACCTTCTTCCTCTCTTTAATATTGTTTCCAAGTGTCTCACACTTAATCTCATCTCTTTATCCCTTTCTTTGAATACTCATTTTCACCTACAAGTGTTCGTATGTGACATTTCACAACCAACCTTTCAACTCATATCCACATACAACATATGTGGCCTAATATATTTGAAAATTGGGATTTTTACCAAATAAGGGCATTTTACTATTTAAGTAAATTCCGGCGTCCATTATGGTCTACCCGAAACTTCTAACCTATAATTTAGCTCCACATTCTAAATTGGATTGAAAAGTGTCTCTTTTAATACCAAATTGGTCTCCGGTTGAGACGGAATTACTCGGGCGTTAATCCCTCGCATATTCCAACAATCCCTACCATTTTATAACACCAATCCAACACACCAATCAATCCCAATTCAATTTATACTACACTTTATCTCACTTTAAATACCATACTTCTATGGTTTTCAAATTGGGTAACCTCCATCATCAATTTTCCAACACACACACTTCCAAATACCTCTAAACAACCCAATAGCTTCAAATTAGGACCCAAAGTAATTTATTCATACCAATTAGGAATTTTCCAAAAATCCCTAAAATAGATAAATTTGGGGTTTGAGGGATTCGGGACCTTTTACCTTGAATCAATCGGATAGAATGGTGGAATGGGGTAGAAAGAACTCCCGGTCACCTTCCCCGGCTTCGAAACGGCGGATTCCGGCGAAGATTCTGGCGAAAACGCTATTCCCCTTTGTTTTCTCTCTCTAACCGAGCTCTCTCTCTCTCCTCCGTGAAGACCGGCGCCGGCCCACCTTCCTCCGGCGTCAGAGTCGCCGTCGATGGCCCTCGTCCCACACGTCCGGTTGCTTCCCGTCTCCCGCGCGCGTGCTCTTCTCCTTCCTGCTAGCTTCTCGGCGCCGTGTGTGTGTGTGGTCCTCAATCTCTCTTCTCTTTCTCTTTTTCACACTCTCGGGCTCTTAGCTTCTGGAGACAAAGCATTGGGACCAATTTTTAATTAAGGGGGGTCACGTGTGTGACCCCCCCCCCCTTCCAGCCAATATTATATATATATTTTTTTGTATATATATATATATATATATATATATATATATATATATATATTTAATACATTATTATTTATAATTTAAATCAACTTTGGGGTCAATAGACTTACACCCAATATTTCCCGTTAGGTCCTAATTTTGGTCCAAATAAAATTTCATTTATTATTTTAAATTTTATCCTTTTCCTTCCAAATTAAAATAAAAAATTAAATTAGGACCTTACGTTAATTGAAAAATTTTCGGGTATTACACTTTCTCTCTTTTTCTAATTCTTCCTTCCTTTCTTTTTCTATATATATATATATATATATATATATATATATATATATATATTTTAATAAATAATTATATTAATTAAATAATAAATAAATAAATATAATTAAAAATAAATTAATTAATAATTAAATAAATAATAGGTAATATATATTTTTAATCCCTCTTCCCTATTTAATTCAAATTCCCAATTTCTTACGTCCTAAATTAATTCTAAAAATTATTTTCTACTCCTTTTCTTTACCTTTTTATTTTATTTTAAACTTCAAAAAAAATTCTTTCCGGTTTCTTTTAACTTTCATATATATTTTATTTTTTATAAGGTTTTAATTCTTAACCCCGGAATAAATCATTCTTAAATCCTCGGAATTTTAAATAAATCATTCTTTAATCCTCAAAATTTTCCGGGGTATTACATTTTTCACCGATGAGTGTTTCGAAAACTTGATATTCATTTTTCTTTTTTCAATCAGTTTTCACCGATTAGTGTTTCAAAAACTTGATATTTATTTTCTTTTTTTAATCAGTTTTCGCCGATGAGTGTTTCGAAAACGTGATATTCATTTTTATTTTCTTTAATCAGTTTTCGTAGATGAGTGTTTTGAAAACTTGATATTCATTTTTCTATTTTTAATCAGTTTTAGCCGATGAGTGTTTTCCAAAACATGATATTCATTTTTTTAATCAATTTTCGCCGATCGTTCTGAAAACTTGATACTCATTTTTCTTTTTGTTAATCAGTTTTCGTCGATGAGTGTTTCGAAAATTTATATTTATTTTTCTTTTTTTTTAATCAGTTTTTCCCGTGAGTGTTTTCGAAAACTTGATATTCATTTTTCTTTTTCTTTTTTTAATAAATTTTCGCCGATATGTGTTCTGAAAACTTGATATTCATTTTTCTTTTTTTTAATCAGTTTTCGCCGATGAGTGTTTCGAAAACTTAATATTTATTTTCTTTTTTTTAATCAGTTTTTGCCGATGAGTGTTTCGAAAACTTGATATTCATTTTTCTTTTTTTAATAAGTTTTAGCCGATGAGTGTTTTCGAAAACTTGATATTCATTTTTTTAATCAATTTTCGCCGATTAGTGTTCTGAAAACTTGATATTCATTTTTTGTTTTTTTAATTAGTTTTCGCCGATAAGTGTTTCGAAAACTTAATATTTATTTTTTTTAATCGGTTTTTGCCGATGAGTGTTTCGAAAACTTGATATTCATTTTTCTTTTTTTAATCAGTTTTTGCCGATGAGTGTTTCGAAAACTTGATATTCATTTTTCTTTTTTTAATCAGTTTTAGCCGAGGAGTAGTTTCGAAAACTTGATATTCATTTTTTCTTTTTTTAATCAATTTTCGACGATAAGTGTTCTAAAAACTTGATATTCATTTTTCTTTTTTTTTTAAGCAGTTTTTGCCGATAAGTGTTTCGAAAACTTGATATTCATTTTTCTTTTTCTTAATCAGTTTTTGCCGATTAGTGTTTCAAAAACTTAAAATTCATTTTTCTTTATTTAATTAGTTTTCATCGATGAGTGTTTTCGAAAACTTGATATTCATTTTTCTTTTTTTAATCATTTTTCGCCGATGAGTGTTTCGAAAATTTAATATTCATTTTTCGTTTTTTAATCAGTTTTCGTCAACGAGTGTTTCGAAAACTTGATATTCATTTTTCTTTTCTTAGTAAGTTTTCGCTAATGAGTGTTTTGAAAACTTTATAAACATTTTTCTTTTTTTTAATCAGTTTTTGCCGATAAGTGTTTCAAAAACTTGATATTGATTTTTCTTTTTTTTACTCAGTTTTCGCCGATGAGTGTTTCGAAAACTTGATAGTAATTTTTCATTTTTTAATCAGTTTTCGCCGTTAAGTGTTTCGAAAACGTAAGATTCATTTTTCTTTTCTTTTTTTTAAAAAGTTTTCAACGATGAGTGTTTTGATAAACTTGATATTCATTTTTATTTTTTTAATTAGTTTTCAGCGATGAGTGTTCTGAAAACTTGATATTCATTTTTCTTTTCTTTAATCAGTTTTCGCCGATGGGTGTTTTGTAAACTTGATATTCATTTTTCTTTTTCTTAATCAGTTTTCGCAGATGAGTGTTTCGAAAACGTAATATTCATTTTTCTTTTTTCTTTAAAAAAGTTTTTCCCGATGAGTGTTTCGAAAACTTGATATTCATTTTTCTTTTTCTTAATCAGTTTTCGCTGATGAGGGTTTCGAAAACGTGATATTTATTTTTTCTTTATTTAATTAGTTTTCACCGATGAGTGTTTCGAAAACTTGATATTCATTTTTTTAATCAGTTTTCGCCGATGAATGTTTC
The DNA here is from genome assembly GCA_014851425.1 of Senna tora. Classification (NCBI taxonomy): domain Eukaryota; kingdom Viridiplantae; phylum Streptophyta; class Magnoliopsida; order Fabales; family Fabaceae; genus Senna; species Senna tora. Next base: position 30,271,343 of record CM026264.1, read on the forward strand.
GAAAACTTGATATTAATTTTAATTTCTTTAATCAATTTTCGTAGATGAGTGTTTCGAAAACATGATATTCATTTTTCTTTTTTTAATCAGTTTTCGCCGATAAGTGTTTCCAAAACTTGATATTCATTTTTCTTTATTTAATCAGTTTTCGCCAATGATTGTTTCCAAAATTTCATGTTCATTTTTCTTTTTTTAATCAGTTTTAACCGATGAGTGTTTTAAAAACTTGATATTCATTTTCCTTTTTTGATCAGTTTTCGCCGATGAGTGTTTCGAAAACTTGATACTCATTTTCTTTATTTAATTAGTTTTCATCGATGAGTGTTTTCGAAAACTTGATATTCATTTTTCTTTTTTTAATCATTTATCGCCGATGAGTGTTTCGAAAATTTAATATTCATTTTTCTTTTTTTAATCAGTTTTCGTCAATGAGTGTTTCGAAAACTTGATATTCATTTTTATTTTTTTAGTAAGTTTTCGCTAATGAGTGTTTTGAAAACTTGATAAACATTTTTCTTTTTTTTTTAATCAGTTTTCGCCGATGAGTGTTTCAAAAACTTGATATTGATTTTTCTTTTTTTAATCAGTTTTCGCCGATGAGTGTTTCGAAAACTTGATAGTAATTTTTCATTTTTTAATCAGTTTTCGCCGTTAAGTGTTTCGAAAACGTAAGATTCATTTTTCTTTTTTTTTTTAAATAGTTTTCACCGATGAGTGTTTTGAAAACTTGATATTCATTTTTATTTTTTTAATCAGTTTTCGCCGATGAGCGTTCTGAAAACTTGATATTCATTTTTCTTTTTTTTTTTTAATCAGTTTTCGCCGATGGGTGTTTTGAAAATTTGATATTCATTTTCCTTTTTTTAATCAGTTTTCGCAGATGAGTGTTTCAAAAACGTAATATTCTTTTTTCTTTTTTCTTTAAAATAGTTTTTCCCGATGAGTGTTTCAAAAACTTGATAGTAATTTTTCATTTTGTTAATCAGTTTTCGCTGATGAGTGTTTCGAAAACGTGATATTCATTTTGTCTTTATTTAATTAGTTTTCACCGATGAGTGTTTCGAAAACTTGATATTCATTTTTTTAATCAGTTTTCGCCGATGAATGTTTCGAAAACTTGATATTAATTTTAATTTTTTTAATCAGTTTTCATAGATGAGTGTTTCGAAAACTTGATATTCATTTTTCTTTTTTTAATCAGTTTTCGCCGATAAGTGTTTCCAAAACTTGATATTCATTTTTCTTTATTTAATCAGTTTTCGCCAATGATTGTTTCTAAAACTTGATATTCATTTTTCTTTTTTTAATCAGTTTTAACCGATGAGTGTTTCGAAAACTTGATATTCATTTTCCTTTTTTGATCAGTTTCGCCGATGAGTGTTTCGAAAACTTGATATTGATTTTTATTTTTTTAATCAGTTTTGGTCGATTAGTGTTCCGAAAACTGGATATTCATTTTTCTTTTTTTAGTAAGTTTTCGCTAATGAATGTTTCGAAAACTTGATATTCATTTTTCTTTTTTTAATCAGTTTTAGCTGATGAGTGTTTTCGAACACTTGATATTCATTTTTCTTTTTTTAATCAATTTGGGCCGATGAGTGTTCTGAAAACTTGATATTCATTTTTCTTTTTTTAACTAGTTTTCGCCGATGACTATTTCAAAAACGTGATATTCATTTTTCTTTTTCTTAATCAGTTTTCGACGATAAATGTTTTGAAAACGTAATATTCATTTTTCTTTTTTCTTTTTTTAAATAGTTTTCGCCAATGAGAGTTTTGAAAACTTGATGTCACGACCCCCTATCGGACGTCCGTGACCGGCACGGGAGGTAGGATTTCTCCTATCCCGTAAGCCTCTAATTCCTGATTGACATTATTATTATATATGCATAACTACCCATTTCTAATACAAACAATATAGTATTTATATGGTCATCCCTATCCGATGACCTAAACAGCACACAATCCACGGCTCGCTCAACGCTGCTTCAGTCTATACATATACACATAATCAATCACACGTACATATAATATACATATTGATCACGCACTTAAGGGCGGGTGTTCTATTCTATCCACATGCAGAATCCCTTTGTACAGTCAAGCATATATATTCAATCACACACCTGCATAAAATATACATACTGATCACACGCCTCAATGCGTGTGACCTATCCTATTCACATGCGGAAGCCGTATTTTCACACAATCAAGTATTCAATCACACATATATATAAGTTTACCTATTGACCACACGCTCAGTGCGTGTGATCTATCCTATTCACATGCAGGAGTCACATCCATATATATGTATATACACATAATATTCATCATATCACAACCTATATCCCCAACAACAAGACCCATCTTTAATCTGTATGAAGCCGACAGTTCTAGAGTGTGACATATACATATATGGACATAGCAGCTGTACAAAACAATGCTATACCAAAATGAATCATATACATATATATCCTGTCAAAATACATATAACAGTACTACCCACACGAACAATGCGTGCGGTCTCTAAGTCTGTCCGCCTCCCTGAGATGAAGTGGAAGCGCTCCCAATGCCTGTACCACCTGTGTCTGTAACATGTAACGTTGGGGTGAGTCAAACAGACTCAGTGAGAGGCTTTCCCATCCCTGGTGTAGTAGCGGGTACCACTACAACTGGGGAAAAGGAACCAATCACAAACACATACGCATATAACGGGTTTAGATGTTCATATATTAGGTGGTCCGACAATTAACATATATTATATTCACAATAAAGAATTTAAAGCATGGATTTACATACATTTAAATTCACACATACATCATATCATGATTTAACATATAATTCCATGTGGTCACCCGTATTCAATTAACCGTAATTATAAACTGGCCCGAAGGCAATATCTCCGTTAGGAGAAAATCTGGCCCGAAGGCAATATCTCACGTGAGCAATATGGGAACCTAGTTGATCATTCTAGGAACCCCTGGTCCCAAGATTTTACTTGGAACAATAGTCTGACCCCAAGACTTCACTTGGAGCAATAGCCGGCGACTCATCTGACCTCGGTTTACCCAAGGCAATAGCGACAATGTGGTGAACTCATATACTCTGTATTTCTGTGGTTTGACTCAAGACAAGAGACTCAATCTACCCGGACCACACGTGATAGACTCGGTTCCCGCGTTGTACCATAAATAACCTCTATGGACCACTACTTGTTCATTTTACTTCTTCTTAGGCAATTCTAGATTTTCAAGTGGCTTCTAATTCGGACTCTTAGTTCAGAACAAAGTCACCTAGGTCTATCCTCTTTAAGGACTTACATACAAAACCACACCCTTCAGGTAGTATTTACTCGATCCTACCCTCGATATCGTATAGGTCCCGTGGACCTTCTTTTCATATAAGGCTCCTTGAGCCACAATTGCTTTTACAATTCACAAACACACATGTGGAACGTTTTCACATATACTGTAATTTAGGAACAACAATAGCATGTTATCTAACATGTAATTCCTACAAATAGGCAAGAAGGCAAACCACATATCCATATCCGCAGTCAACCCTATAGGGCAAGGATAGGAAAGCCCCTCACATGGTTGGCCCCTCTGATCGGCTCTCGGTACGCCCAAAAGTCCACTCACACTATGGTGCCCTATACACATATACTTGAGAGATTCAGAAACTTGCAATTTCAACCACTATAGTGTACATGTAACGCTAATGCTCATGTTCTTTCTAATTAATTCCATAGGCTAGTTGTTGGCTTGGAAATGCCCTCAACTAGTTTTAGGAACACCTAGCATGCTTCTATTCGTGTTCATCCCTTTCTTAATCACGCTATTCGGAAGCTCTGACTTGGGAATGCAAGGTTACCCCATTTCCACCTCTATGTGTCCATGCGAAGTTTCCATTGCGCAAATCTTGAATTTATGGCTCAAGAGAGCATAAATCCTATTTGTCTAAAACTTCCATTCACTAAAATAACTTTCAATACTTTACCTACGCATGAATACACATGTCCGGATACGCGTAAAATTAGGAAAGTGTCTCTTTTTCCCCGAACGGGGTTCCGGGTGAGACGGGAACTACTCGGGTTTTAATCCCTCTTACATTCCAATAATTTTTAACAATTATATAATTATTATTCAACCTTTCAATGCACCCCAAGTCATTCCACAACACCCTTAAACCTTAAAAATCACATTTTCCTACACTTTTTCCAACCCGGATAAATTCCATCAATTTGGTTCCGGTCCCTAAGCTTCCAACTCACTTCCTAACATGCATATACTTCAATTTAGGACCCGGAACACTCAGATTGAATCAATTGGGGTCTTTCTAAAAATCCCTAAAATTGATAAAATTGGGGTTTGAGAGTTTCGAGACTTCTCACCTCGATTCAACCGGTTAGAAGGACGATATGGAGTAGAGGAGGCTCCCAGCTACCTTCCCCCGTGAAGAGACGGCGTTTTCCGACGAGAAAGCCCTCTTCCCCTTGTTTCTCTCTCTAGCCCGTAGCTCTCTCTCTCTAGCACACGGCTACGTTTTTCGGCTTCCTCCGTGCGTCCGGCCACCACCACGAGCTCGCCGGCGTCCTCCGTACCAAACGTTGCTCTCACCTCTCTCTCCCTCTGCTCGTGCGTTCCGTTGACCCCTCCCCCCACGCTTTCCTTTTCTTTTCTTCTCTTTTCTCTACTCTCTCTTATATAATATATATATATATATTACAAACAGAAAAAAAATCTGATTTCTTTTTCTACATATATATATAGTTATATAATTAATTAATATATACATATTAAAAGAAAGTAAGTATGATTATTAATAAATAAAAAAGAAAAAATGGAAATATTAGGATCTAAAATACTTTGTATTCACAACATAGTAAGTAATAGGGTAGTGTGTATTTTGATCTCATCTTCCACATTCTAAATTAATTAATTAAATTAGACCAACGACGCTAATTAAATATCCTCGGGTATTACACTTGATATTCATTTTTCTTTTTCTTAATCAGTTTTCGCCGATGAGTGTTTCGAAAACGTGGTATTCATTTTTCTTTATTTAATTAGTTTTCACCGATGAGTGTTTCGAAAACTTGATATTCATTTTTCTTTTTCTAAATCAGTTTTCGCTGATGAGTGTTTCGAAAACTTGATATTCATTTTTCTTTTTTTTTATCAGTTTTAGCCGATGAGTGTTTTCGAAAACTTGATATTTATTTTTCTTTTTTTAATCAATTTTCGCGGATTAGTGTTCTGAAAACTTGATATTCATTTTTCTTTTTTTTAATCAGTTTTCACCGATGAGTGTTTCGAAAACTTAATATTTATTTTTCTTTTTTCAATCGTTTTTTGTCGATGGTGTATCGAAAACTTGATATTCATTTTTTTTAATCAGTTTTTGCCGCTGAGTGTTTCGAAAACTTGATATTCTTTTTTCTTTTTTTTAATCAATTTTTGCCGATGAGTGTTCTGAAACTTGATATTCATTTTTCTTTTTTTTAATCAGTTTTAGCCGATGAGTGTTTCGAAAACATGATATTGATTTTTCTTTTTCTTAGTCAGTTTTCGCCGATGAGTGTTTTGAAAACGTGATATTTATTTTTCTTTATTTAATTAGTTTTCATCGATTAGTGTTTCGAAAACATAATATTCTTTTTTCTTTTTTCTTTTTAAATAGTTTTCCTCTATGAGTGTTTCGAAAACATGATATTCATTTTTCTTTTTTTAATCAGTTTTAGTCGATGAGTGTTTGGAAAACGTGATATTCATTTTTCTTTATTTAATTAGTTTTTCACCGATGAGTGTTTTGAAAACTTGATATTTATTTTTCTTTTTTAATCAGTTTTCACCGATAAGTGTTTCAAAAACTTGATATTTATTTTCTTTTTTTAATCAGTTTTTGCCGATGAGTGTTTCGAAAACTTGATATTCATTTTTATTTTCTTTAATCAGTTTTCGTAGATGAGTGTTTCGAAAACTTGATATTCATTTTTCTTTTTTTAATCAGTTTTAGTCGATAAGTGTTTTCCAAAACATGATATTCATTTTTCTTTTTTTAATCAATTTTTGCCGATGTCGTTCTGAAAACTTGATATTCATTTTTCTTTTTTTAATCAGTTTTTGCCGATGAGTGTTTTGAAAATTAATATTTATTTTTCTTTGTTTTAATCAGTTTTTGCCGATTAGTGTTTATGAAAACTTGATATTCATTTTTACTTTTTTTAATAAATTTTCGCCGATAAGTGTTCTGAAAACTTGATATTCATTTTTCTTTTTTTTAATCAATTTTCGTCGATGAGTGTTTCGAAAACTTAATATAAATTTTTCTTTTTTTAATCTGTTTTTGCCGATGAGTGTTTCGAAAACTTGATATTCATTTTTTGTTTTTTAATCAGTTTTAGCCGATGAGTGTTTTCGAAAACTAGATATTCATTTTTTTTAATCAATTTTCGCCGATGAGTGTTCTGAAAACTTGATATTTGTAATACCCGGGAATATTTTAACTAGCATAATTAAATTAAATTAAATTAAATTAATTAAAGTGGAAAATGGGATAAAAAATACACACTACCCTATTACTTACTATGTTGTGAATACAAAGTATTTTAAATCCTAAATTTTTCTTTTTCATATTTTTTTATTATATCATATGCCTTTTTTCTTTTTGTAATATATATATATATATATATATATTAATTTAGTATGTATATATATATAAATATATTATAAGTAAAAGAAAAGGAATAAAAGAGAAAAGAGGAAAAAGAGATCAGATCGTGAAAAGGGAAAGAAAAAGAAAGAAAAGAAGTGTGAGGGAGAGGCGCTCAACGAGAGAACCACGAGAGGGAGAGGGCTGGCCATCGTAGCTCGACGGGAAGGCTCAAGGAGGAAGGGGTCACGCGTGGTGGTGGTCGGACGTCCACCAGAGCCGAAAAACGCCATCGTGGTGGCTGGAGGAGAGAGAGTGACGGGCTAGAGAGAGAAACAAGAGGAAGAGAGCTTTCTCGTCGGAAAACGCCGTCTCTTCACCGGGGAAGGTGGCTGGGAGTCTCCTCTACTCCATATCGTCCTTCTAACCGGTTGAATCGAGGTGAGAAGTCCCGAAACTCTCAAACCCCAATTTTATCAATTTTAGGGATTTTTGGAAAGACCCCAATTGATTCAATCTGAGTATTCTGGGTCCTAAATTGAAGTATATGCATGTTAGGAAGTGAGTTGAAAGCTTAGGAACCGGAACCAAATTGATGGAATTTAACCGGGTTGGAAAAATTGTAGGAAAATGTGGTTGTTAATGTTTAAGGGTGTTGTGGACTGATTTGGGGTGCATTGAAAGGTTGAATGACAATTATATAATTGTTAAAAAAAATTATTGGAATGTACGAGGGATTAAACCCGAGTAATTCAGTCTCACCCGGAACCACGTTCGGGGAAAAAGAGACAATTTTCTAAATTTACGTGTATTCGGGTATGGGTATTCATGTGTAGGTGAAGTGTTTAAGGTTAGTTTGATAAATGGAAAGCTTGGACAAGTAGGATTTATGATTCTCTTGAGCCATAAATTCAAGACTTGGGTAATGGAAGTTCATATGGACACATAGAGGTGGAATTGGGTAACCTTGCATTCCCAAGTCAAAGCTTTCGAATAGTGTGATTAAGAAAGGGTTGGACACGAATAGAAGCATGCTAGCTGTCCTAAAACTAGTTGAGGGCATTTCTAAGCCAACAACTAGTCTATGGAATTAATTAGAGAGAACATGAGCACTAGCGTTGCATGTACACGATAGTGGTTGAATTTTCAAGCTTCTAAATCTCTCAAGTATATGTGTATAGGAACCATACAGTGAGTGGACCTTCGGGCACACCGAAAGCCGATCCGAGGTGCCAACCAGGTGAGGGGCTTTCCTATCCTTGTCCTATAGGGTTGACTGTGGATATGGATATATGGTTTGCCTTCTTGCCTACTTGTAGGAATCATATATTAGATAAAATGCTATTGTTGTTCCTAAATTATAATATTTGTGACAACGTGCTATATGTGTATATGTGAACTGTAAAAAGTGATGGTGGCTCAAGGAGCCTTATATGGAAAGAAGGTCCTCGGGACCTATATGATATCGGGGGTAGGATCGAGTCAATTTTATTTGTGAGGGTCTTGTGGTACTAGAAACCAACCTCATTGATGATTATTTGAAAAGGGTGTTTGTGTATGTAAATTCTTGAAGAAAACGAACCTAGGTGACTTTGTTTTAAACCGAGAGATTTCAAATTAGGAACCCACTTGGAAATTTAGAGTTGCCTAAGAAGAAGAGAAATGAGTAAGTAATGGTCCATAGGGGTCATTACGGTACAACGTGGGAACCGAGTCCATCACGGATAGTTTCGGGTAGATTGAGTCTGTTTGTATTGAGTCAAACCCACAGAATTACAAATTATATGAGTACACCACATTGTGGCTATTGCCTTGGGCAAACCGAGGTCAGATGAGTCGCCGGCTATGCTTCAAGTGAAGTCTTGGGGTCAGATTAATGTTCCAAGTAAAATCTTGGGGACAGGGGTTCCTAGAATGATCAACTAGGTTCCCATATCACTCACGTGAGATATTGCCTTCGGGCCAAATTCTCTCCTAACGGAGATATGCCTTCTGGCCAGTTTATGATTACGGTTATTTGAACATGGATATCCACATGAAGTTGTATGTTAAACTATGATGTGATGTATGTGTGAATTTAAATGTATGCAGAACCATGCTTTAAATTCTTTATTGTGAATATGACATATGCTCATTGCCTGACCACCTAATATATGGAAATTCAGAATCTGTTATATGCGTATGTGATTGTGATTGGTTCCCTTCCCCCAGTTGTAGTGGTACCCACTACTACACCAGGGATGGGAGAGCCTCTCACTGAGTCTGTTTGACTCACCCCAATTTTAAATGTTATAGACACAGGTGGTATAGGCATCGGGAGCGCTTCCACTTCATCTCAGGGAGGCGGACAGACTTAGAGACCGCACGCATTGTTCGCGTGGGTAGTATTGATATATGTATTTTGTCAGGATGAATATGTATATGATTCTTTTGGTATAGCATTGTTTTGTACAGTTGCTATATACATATATGTATATGTCACACTCTAGAACTGTCGGCTTCATACAGATTAAAGATTGGTCTTGTTGTTGGGGATATAGGTTGTGATATGATGAATATCATGTATATATATATATATATATATATGAATGTGACTTCTGCATGTGAATAGGATAGATCACACGCACTGAGCATGTGGTCAATATGAAAATTTATATTTATGTGTGACTGAATACTTGGTTGTGTGAAAATACGGCTTCCGCATGCGAATAGGATAGATCATACGCATTGAGGCGTGTGATCAATATGTAAATTATCTGCAGGTGTGTGAATGAATATATATACTTGATTGTACACAGGAAACTCTGCATGTGAATAGGATAGATCACCCGCCCTGAAGCGCGTGATCAATATATATATATGTACGTATGGTTGATTATGTGTATATGTATAGACTGAAGCGGCGTTGAGCGAGCCGTGGATTGCGTGCTACTTAGGTCACCGGATAGGGATGGCCATATATACTATATATTGTTTGTATTAGAAATGGGTAGTTATGCATATATTGAATGTCAATCAGGGATTAAAGGCTTACGGGATAGGAGAAATCCTACCTCCTGTGCTGGTCACGGACGTCCGATAGGGGGTCGTGACAATATTCATTTTTCGTTTTTTTAATCTGTTTTCGCCGATGAGTGTTTCGAAAACTTGATATTCATTTTTCTTTCTTTAATCAGTTTTTGCAGATGAGTGTTTCGAAAACTTGATATTCATTTTTCTTTTTTTGATCAATTTTAGCTGAGGAGTGTTTTCGAAAACTTGATATTCGTTTTTCTTTTTTTAATCAATTTTCGCCGATAAGTGTTCTGAAAACTTGATATTCATTTTTCTTTTTTTTAATCAGTTTTTGCCGATAAGTGTTTCGAAAACTTGATATTCATTTTTCTTTTTTTTAATCAGTTTTCGCCGATTAGTGTTTCAAAAACGTGAAATTCACTTTTCTTTATTTAATTAGTTTTCATCTATGAGTGTTTTCGAAGACTTGATATTCATTTTTCTTTTTTTAATCAGTCTTCGTCGATGAGTGTTTCAAAAACTTGATATTCATTTTTCTTTTTTTAGTAAGTTTTCGCTAATGAGTGTTTAAAAAACTTGATATACATTTTTCTTTTTTTTAATCAGTTTTCGCCGATGAGTGTTTCAAAAACTTGATATTAATTTTTCTTTTTTAATCAGTTTTCGCCGATTAGTGTTTCGAAAACTTGATAGTAATTTTTCATTTTTTAATCAGTTTTCGCTGTTAAGTGTTTCGAAAACGTAAGATTCATTTTTCTTTTTTTTTAAATAGTTTTCACCGATGAGTGTTTCGAAAACTTGATATTCATTTTTATTTTTTTAATCAGTTTTAGCCGATGAGTGTTCTGAAAACTTGATATTCATTTTTCTTTTTTTTAATCAGTTTTCGCCGATGGGTGTTTTGAAAACTTGATATTCATTTTTCTTTTTTTTAATCAATTTTCGCAGATGAGTGTTTCGAAAATGTAATATTCATTTTTCTTTTTTCTTTAAAATAGTTTTTCCTGATGAGTGTTTCGAAAACTTGATATTCATTTTTCTTTTTCTTAATCAGTTTTTGCCGATGAGTGTTTCGAAAACGTGATATTCATTTTTCTTTATTTAATTAGTTTTCATCGATGAGTGTTTTGAAAACTTGATATTCATTTTTTTAATCAGTTTTCGACGATGAGTGTTTCAAAAACTTTATATTTATTTTCTTTTTTTAATCAGTTTTCGCCGATGAATGTTTCAAAAACTTGATATTCATTTTTATTTTCTTTAATCAGTTTTCGTAGATGAGTGTTTCGAAAACTTGAAATTCATTTTTCTTTTTTTAATCAGTTTTCGCCGATGAGTGTTTCCAAAACTTGATATTCATTTTTCTTTTTTTAATCAGTGTCACGACCCCCTATCGGACGTCCGTGACCGGCACGAGAAGTAGGATTTCTCCTATCCCGTAAGCCTCTAATTCCCTAATTGACATTTTCACATGTTTATAACTACCCATTTCTAATACAAACAATATATAGTATTTATGGCCATCCATATTCGGTGACCTAAGTAGCGTGCAATCCACGGCTCGCTCAACGACGCTTCAGTCTATACATATACACATAATCACTCACACGTACATATAGTATACATATTGATCACGCGCTTCAGGACGAGTGATCTATCCTATTCAGATGCAGAAATCTTGTGTACAGTCATACATATATTCAATCACACGCTTGCATATAGTTTACATATTGACCACACGCCTCAATACGTGTGATCTATCCTATTCACATGCGGAAGCCATATTTTCATACAATCAGTTATTTAGTCACACATATATATAATTTACATATTGATCACACCCCTCAAGGCGTGTGATCTATCCTAGCCGCATGCGGAAGTCATATATACATATACATGATATACAATATATCATAGCCTATATTCCCAACACCAAGACCTAACTTTAATCTGTATGAAGCCGACAATGCTAGAATAGGACGTATGTATATACTGCAGCTGTATCAGTACAAATGCTACACCCAAAAAGGATTCATATACATATACATCACAACATGTGTACGTAATCAAAATAATTACCGACGCGGACTAAGCGTACGATCCTCAGATCTGTCCGCCTCCCTGAGAAGAAGTGGACGCGTTTCCGACTCCAGAACCACCTTTATCTGAAACATGTAAACAGGGGGTGAGTCGAACAGACTCAGTGAGAAGCTCCCCCATCCCTGGCGTAGCAGCGGGTACCACTACAGCTGGGGGAAGGGAGCAACCACAACCACATACGCATGAAACAGATTTATATTGTGACCTTTAATATGATCAGGCAATCAATATATCATTTTCACAATTAAAAAACCTAATTCATGCTCCTAACATGTTTATTAATCCGCATGTAAACCAATCATAAACATATATCATATCTTTTCATAAGTCATACATAGTTATGCTCGTAGGTATTCACTTTCTGTCTCCTGCATTACGCTAAGAGAAATACTGGCCCGAAGGCATTCACTTTCTGTCTCCCGCGTTACGCTAAGAGAAATACTAGCCCGAAGGCAATGTCTTATTCGAACCTAGTTGATCAAATTAGGAACTTTCTGACTCCAAGGCACGCTTAGAGTAATAGCCAGCAACTTGTCTGACCCCGGTTAAACCAAGGTAATGGCCATTATGTGGCATACTTACTGTTAACTGAATCCTGTCTGTCCGACCAGGATAACCGACACGAACAACCCGAACTAACTTGAACAAGTTCAAATAACCTATTCGACCTTGAAAGACGCCCTATTAATAACTAACTGGATATTACACGTGTGAATTTGCTAGGCCTAGTTTCCCCCTTTTCAATTATGCATCACTCTCACTCACACTTAACAACCTAGGTTCATTTTCCTCAATGTATCATACGGTCAAAATCTTTGCACAATGATCAATTTAAATGGGTTTCTAATATTGATGAACCCTCCATATGAAATTTCGATTCAATCCTACCCACGATATCATATAAGTAGCACTGTCAAAACGGGCCGGAGCCCGTTGGCTAGCCCGGCCTGCCCGCTAAATGGGCGGACTTGGGCAAGCAAAAATAGGCCCGTTTAGGCCCGCGGGCTGGCCCGCCAAAATATTAAAAAAAATAAAATAAAAAATTAATATATATTTGTTTAAAATATGTATAAATATATATATTTTAGATAATTTTATGTGTTAAATAATAATTTTATTCTAATAATGTATATAAATAATTTATATAATAATTAAAATTAATAAAATATTAATTTAAAATTAAAAAATTACTAATTTTTAAGTAAATATATAATTTTATAATTAATTTTTTTAAAAAATAAAAAATTGGCCCGCGGGCTAGCCTGCGAGCCATTACGGGCGGGCTTGGGCATTACTTCCCAAGCCCGCCAAATAAATGGGCTGGCCCGGCCTGGCCCGTTTAACGCCGGCCCGTCACGGGCCGGTGCGGGCCGGGCCAGCCCGTTTTGACAGTGCTACATATAAGGCTCAGTGAGCCGCAATAGCACATATACACCTTGTGGTTAATCATATAAGCACATATACTATTGCACGTTGACTATTTACTTGCAAATCATATACGCGTAACACAATTTTATTCATATAGATATATTTCATATATCAATTTGCACAAAATATAGTAAACCACATCTTCCACGTAGTCATCCAACCCTGTGGGGCAAGGATGGGAGAGCCCCTCACCTCGTTGGCCCTCCTGATCAGTACTGGGAGTGCCTGAAGCTCCAATCACTCTGTGGTGCCCTATACACATTATATTTAAGAAATTTAGAACGCGTAACTTGGCATCTACCATGCACGTGTCATGCTAAAGCTTACGCACCCTTTAGCTATTTTCCAATAATTAATTATTTAGTTCGTTACGTCGTCTAAATTTCTCTTTTTTGAAAGTCCATATTGTCATATATCGGCTTTCACACTTTCGAGCCAATTAGAACCTCTAATTGCTTAGGTTAGAGATTCTCACTTGTCTAAATTTCCCTTCATGTGTTCATATGGGTATCTAACAAATAAAAGAATTAAATTCACGGTTCAAAAGAGGCTCTAGTTTACTCATTCCACTGTCTCCCTTATTCGCCGAGTAAAAGCTCAATTATTACCTTTTTAATTATATATAAAAATATAATTAGGGTATAATTGGAGCCTTGGAACTAATTTAGTGGGTCTTAGGTGTCCACTACGGACTAGACCAAAGTGTCCAACCCACCGCACAGCTCCTTACTATACAGTGGCTTAGTGTTTCGCCTCTTTTTCACCGAATTGGGTTCCGGTTGAGACGGTAAATACTCGGGCTTTATTCCCTTGTATATTTCCAGCAATTACAACACTTATTCTACTTCAATCCAAGCCTAAACATGCATCGAATTATCAATTTCGAATTTGAGAGCAATTTCCTAACCCCATTTTCCAAATTTCCATACCCGGTCAAATTCCTACGGTTCAACTTCGATTTTGAACCTCACTAAGCTTTCAATAACACCCACTAAGCTCAAATTTAACCCTGGAATGCCCTGATTGGAAGTATTTGAAGAATTTCTAAAATACCCAAAATTTTTGAAATTGGGATTTGAGAGATTTGGGGCTTTCTTACTTGATTCCAATCGGGTAGAAGGCTTGGTGGTGTAGAGAATAAGGTCTGGTCAACTTTTCCGGTCACCAGCGTCGCCCCTCCGGTGGATTTCTGACCGGTTTCTTCTTTCCCGTAGCTTCTTCTCCTTGGTCCCGTGCGTCACTTGCTGCTGCTTCTATTTTTCTTTTCTTTAATGGGTGTGTGCGTGTTTATTGTGTATTGTATATATATATATATATATATATTATTGGATATATCTATATATATATTATATTTTTTTTTTTGAAAAATTTATTTACTTGTTATATCCTCTTTTTCTTTTAGGTCCTAGAAAAATTATAAATATCCCCTATTACTTTCTTCTTCATTCTATTTTTAACCCTATAATTCTTTAATTTAATTTATTTTTCTTTCTGAAAGAAAAATAAATTTAATAAAAATGAAACTAATTAAATCTAAATATCGCGGATATTACAATCAGTTTTGGTCAATTAGTGTTTCGAAAACTGGATATTCATTTTTCTTTTTTTAATTAGTTTTTGCCGATGACTGTTTCGAAACCTTGATATTCATTTTCCTTTTTTAATCAGTTTTCGCCAATGAGTGTTCCGAAAACTTTATATTCATTTTTATTTTTCTATTCAGTTTTGGTCGATTAGTGTTTCGAAAACTGGATATTCATTTTTCTTTTTTTAGTAAGTTTTCGCTGATTAGTCTTTTGAAAATTTAATATTCATTTTTCTTTTTTTAATCTATTTTTCCTGATGAGTGTTTCGAAAACTTGATATTCATTTTTCTTTTTTTAATCAGTTTTCGCCGATGAGTGTTTCCAAAACTTGACATTCATTTTTCTTTTTTAATCAGTTTTCACCGATGAGTGTTTCGAAAACTTGATATTCATTTTCCTTTTTTAATCAGTTTTCGCCGATGAGTGTTTCAAAAACTTGATATTCATTTTTCTTTTTCTTAATCAGTTTTCGCCGATGAGTGTTTCGAAAACTTGATATTCATTTATATTTTTCATAATCAGTTTTCGCCGATCAGTGTTTCGAAAACATGATATTCATTTTTCTTTATTTAATTAGTTTTCACTCATGAGTGTTTTGAAAACTTGATATTCATTTTCCTTTTTTAATCAGTTTTCGCCGATAAGTGTTTCAAAAACATGATATTCATTTTTCTTTTTCTTAATCACTTTTCGCCGATGAGTGTTTCGAAAACTTGATATTCAATTATATTTTCTTAATCAGTTTTCGTCGATTAGGGTTTCGAAAACGTAATATTCATTTTTCTTTTTCTTTTTTAAATAGTTTTCGCCTATGAGTGTTTCGAAAACTTGATATTCATTTATATTTTTCTTAATCAGTTTTCGCCGATGAATGTTTCGAAAACATGATATTCATTTTTTTTTATTTAATTAGTTTTCCCTGATGAGTGTTTCGAAAACTTGATATTCATTTTTCTTTTTCTTAATCAATTTTCGCCGATGAGTGTTTCGAAAACGTGATATTCATTTTTCTTTATTTAATTAGTTTTCACCAATGAGTATTTCGAAAACTTGATATTCATTTTTCTTTTTTTAATCAATTTTCGCCGATGAGTGTTTCGAAAACACAATATTCATTTTTCTTTTTCTTTTTAAAATAGTTTACGCTGATTATTATTTCGAAAACTTGATATTCATTTTTCTTTTTCTTAATTAGTTTTCGCCGATGAGTGTTTATAAAACGTGATATTCATTTTTCTTTAATTAATTAGTTTTCACCGATTAGTGTTTCGAAAACTTGATTTTCATTTTTCTTTTTTTAATCAGTTTTTGCCGATGAATGTTTCGAAAACTTGATATTCGTTTTATTTTTTAAATAAGTTTTCGTCGATGACTGTTTCGAAAAATTGATATTCATTTTTCTTTTTTTTGTAAGTTTTCGCTGATGAGTGTTTCGAAAACTTCATATTCAGTTTTCTTTTTTTAATCAGTTTTTACGGATGAGTGTTTCGAAAACTTGATAGTAATTTTTCAATTTTTTAATCAGTTTTCGCCATTGAGTGTTTCGAAAACGTAATAATCATTTTTCTTGTTTTTAAATAGTTTTCGCCGATGAGTGTTTCGAAAAATTGATATTCATTTTTTTTAAAAATTAGTTTTCGCCAATGAGTATTCTGAAAACTTCATATTCTTTTTTCTTTACTTTTAATCAGTTTTCGTCGATAACTGTTTTGAAAACTTGATATTCATTTTTCTTTTTTTTTAATTAATTTTCGCCGATGAGTGTTTCGAAAACTTGATATTCATTTTTCTTTTTCTTAATCAGTTTTCGTCGATGACTGTTTCGAAAACTTGTTATTCATTTTTTTAACTAGTTTTCGTCGATGAGTGTTTTGTAAACATGATATTCATTTTTCTTTTTTTAATCAGTTTTCGCCAATGAGTGTTTCGAAAACGTAGTATTCATTTATATTTTTCTTAATCAGTTTTCACCAATGAGTGTTTCGAAAACATGATATTCATTTTTCTTTATTTAATTAGTTTTCACCGATGAGTGTTTCGAAAACTTGATATTCAGTTTTCTTTTCCTTAATCAGTTTTCGCCGATGAGTGCTTCGAAAACGTGATATTCATTTTTCTTTATTTAATTAGTTTTCACCGATGAATGTTTCGAAAACTTGATATTCATTTTTCTTTTTTTAATCAGTTTTGCCGATGAGTGTTTCGAAAACTTGATATTCATTTTTCTTTTTTTAGTATGTTTTCGCTAATGAGTGTTTCGAAAACTTGATATTCATTTCTCATTTTTTTAATCAGTTTTCGCCGATGTGTGTTCTGAAAACTTGATATTAATTTTTCTTTTTTAATTAGTTTTGGTCGATGAATGTTTCGAAAACATGATATTTATTTTTCTTTTTTTAGTAAGTTTTCACCGATGAGTGTTTCAAAAACTTGATATTCATATTTTTTTTAATTAGTTTTGGTCGATGAGTGTTTCGAAAACTTGATATATATTTTTCTTTTTTTAATAAGTTTTCACCGATGAGTGTTTTCGGAAACTTGATATTTATTTTTCTTTTTTTTAATCAGTTTTCGCCAATAAGTGTTTCGAAAATGTAATATTCATTTTTCTTTTTCTTTTTAAAATAGTTTTCGCCGATTAGTGTTTCGAAAACTTGATATTCATTTTTCTTTTTCTTATTCAGTTTTCGCAGATGAGTGTTTCTAAAACGTGATATTCATTTTTCTTTAATTAATTAGTTTTGACCGATGAGTGTTTCGAAAACTTGATAGTTATTTTTCATTTTTTAATCAGTTTTCTCCGTTGAGTGTTCAAAAACATAATATTCATTTTTTTTTAAAATAATTTTCGTCGATGAGTGTTTCGAAAAATTGATATTCATTTTTCTTTTTTTAATCAGTTTTCGCCGATGAGTGTTCTAAAAACTTGATATTCATTTTTCTTTTTTTAATCAATGTTCGTCGATGAGTGTTTTGAAAACTTGATATTAATTTTTCTTTTTTTAATCACTTTTCGCCGATGAGTGTTTCGAAAACGTAATATTCATTTTTTTAAATTGTTTTTGCCGATGAGTATTTCGAAAACTTGATATTCATTTATATTTTTCTTAATCAGTTTTCGTCGATGAGTGTTTCGAAAAATTGATATTCATTTTTCTTTTTTTAATCAGTTTTCGCCGATGAGTGTTCTGAAAACTTGATATTCATTTTTCTTTTTTTAATCAGTGTTTGTCGATGAGTGTTTCGAAAAATTGATATTCATTTTTCTTTTTTTAATCAGTTTTCACCGATGAGTGTTTCGAAAACTTGATATTCATTTTTCTCTTTCTTAATCAGTTTTCGCCGATGAGTGTTTCGAAAATTTGTTATTCATTTTTCTTTTTTTAACTAGTTTTCGCCAACAAGTGTTTTGTAAACTTGATATTTATTTTTTTTAATCAGTTTTCGCCGATTATTGTTTTGTAAACTTGATATTCATTTTTCTTTTTTTTTAATCAGATTTCGCCGATGAGTTTTTCGAAAACGTAATATTCATTTTTTTAAAATAGTTTTGGCCGATGAGTATTTCGAAAACTTGATATTCATTTATATTTTTCTTAATCAGTTTTCGCCGATGAGTGTTTCGAAAACGTGATATTCATTTTTCTTTATTTAATTAGTTTTCACCGATGAGTGTTTCGAAAACTTGATATTCATTTTTCTTTTTTTTTTAATCAGTTTTTGCCGATGAGTGTTTCGAAAACTTGATATTCATTTTTCTTTTTTTAGTATGTTTTCGCTAATGAGTGTTTCGAAAACTTGATATTCATTTCTAATTTTTTTAATTAGTTTTCGCTGATGAGTGTTTCGAAAACTTGTTTATCATTTTTCTTTTTTAATTAGTTTTGGTCGATGATTGTTTCGAAAACATGATATTTTTTTTTCTTTTTTTAATAAGTTTTCACCGATGAGTGTTTTGAAAACTTGATATTCATATTTCTTTTTTAATTAGTTTTGCTCGAGGAGTGTTTCGAAACCTTGATATTTATTTTTCTTTTTTTAATAAGTTTTCACCGATGAGTGTTTCGAAAACTTGATATTTATTTTTCTTTTTTTATTCAGTTTTCACCGATGAGTGTTTCGAAAATGCAATATTCATTTTTATTTTTAAAATAGTTTGCGCCGAATAGTATTTCGAAAACTTGATATTCATTTTTCTTTTTCTTAATTAGTTTTCGCCGATGAGTGTTTATAAAACGTGATATTCATTTTTCTTTAATTAATTAGTTTTCACCGATTAGTGTTTCGAAAACTTGATATTCATTTTTCTTTTTTTAATCAGTTTTCACCGATGAATGTTTCGAAAACTTTATATTCATTTTTATTTTTTAAATAAGTTTTCGTCGATGAGTGTTTTGAAAACTTGATATTCATTTTTCTTTTTTAGTAAATTTTCGCTGATGAGTGTTTCGAAAACTTCATATTCAATTTTTGTCACGACCCCCGTTTTGAGGACCGTGACCGGCACAAACACAGGGAATACCCCTATGCCTGTAAGCCTTATCACCTAATTGACAGAATATCTATTATTGAAAATACATTCACATGCATTATAATATCATGGCTACACCGAAATGGTGGCCTATCACGGCCAGTGCCGCTTCAGGATATAAATATAGGAAAACACACATAATATATATAACCTGTGTATTGGCTACACATCCGGAGATGCTGCCTATCCTATTCACATGCAACAGATATATGTATATATATATTGAAGACAAATTTTTCCTGTATCGCAGGAAAATAAATCCTGGTCTTTAAGGTGTGTGAAGCTGACAGTTCTAGATTTAGTGATACAATATAGTTTGGTACGTCTACCCTTAACTTTATGAAACATGATAAAGTAAATTAAATTACAATTACAATTCTTTCACCCACATGAACAAGTTGTGGGTCTTGGAAAGTTTTGTTCGTTCCCCGCTCCACCGAGGCTTCTTCCACCTGTACTTAACCTGTCTCTGTGTAGTAAAAATGAGGTGTGAGTCTTAACCACGCGACTCAGTGAGGACTCTCCCATCCCCGGCGCAAGGTGGGTACCATAGCACTGGGTTTGGGAATCATACACAACCACATGCAAAAACAACTAGTTACTGTTGTTAGCATACATTCTTGGTGATCACACAACAACAGAACTTTCACCCAAACACTCACATGCATTTAATAACTATTAAAATCTTAATTATATCACAAAAATTTTATTTCACTCTAAAAAAATTTATTTTTATTTTCTTTAGCCAAAATGTTTAACTTCAATTTCATATTTTCCCTTCAATTCCTATTAAATTCAAGTTTCCAATTTCTTAGGTCCTGAATTAAATCCTGAAAATTATTTTCTACTTCTTTTCTTTCCCTTTCATTTTATTTTAAACCTCGAAAAAATTTCTTTCCGGTTTCTTTTAACGTTCACATATATTTTATTTTATTTTATTTTTTTCTAAGGTTTTATTCCTAGCACCGGAATAAATCACTCTTAAATCTTCGAATTTTTAAATAAATCATTCTTTAATCCTCGAAATTTTCCGGGGTATTACATTCTTCCCCCCTTAAGAAATTCGGTCCCCGAATTTCATCTCCTTCGTGGGGTTGTTGGCTTGTTGCCCTCTCTTGGCTGAATTTCATCTATGGTTTCCCTCAATGTGGAAGTTTTACCGTTTTACCCTACAGTTCATCTTTCTTTCATAGAGACTCAAGGTCTCTATCTGGTTTCTACATATTCTTTCTGTGATCGTTTCCATTTCTAGTTTCGTAGTTAACCACCCCTCCGCGAGGTGTTAACCGATAGACTCCACCTGTCGTCGTATCCTTCCCCGAGGATACCTAACTTTCCTAGTTTTAGTTTACTTTGTGCTTACTAGTTTTGTAATGGAGTGTCTGGCACGTACCACATGCCATGCTCCAATTTAGGTCTCCGAGGAGTTAACTATTCCCTTCTCTAGTGAGGCTTACCTTGACTCAATCTGCTTGTTCGACTAGCTACCTTTGTAGTGACTTATATCCGTCTTGGAACACGCCAAGACACTAGCTATTTGCATAGCACACTAGGTTCTATTTCTATAAACTCTAATTGACGAAGTACTTCCCTACATCGGAGTCCCCGTTTCTAAGTATCCTCTACTACCAAGCAGCTACCCTTCTGCCGGTATTCCCCCGATATATTCTTTGTAAATGACTTCTCTAGAAAAGTCCGTTTACATCTTACTACACCTTCTACTCTACATTTGGACATACCGCTTACACGGCATACACCCTACGTAGGTGTCTATACCTTGTGCCATCAGTGTACCCAACCCTTCCGAGGTTGTTACACTCACTGCCGACTCGGTTTACCCTTCTCGTGTCCTAACGAAGCTACATGCCATGACACTAGCACCACTATGTATTACACTTACCGTTTCTCCACCAAACGGTAAGGGATCTTACATTTATGACTCATGTTTTCCTTTCTTTTCCGGACTTTTACACTTACCCTTAGTGGTTTCCATAACCACTCCAGGTTACTACTGCCTGTCGACATCCCACGTCTGACTGACTTAGACTCTTCTCTGACTACTACTCGTAGTCACTACTATTTATAATGGAAACTCACCAGTCTTCTCCTTATCATCATACTCATTACTCTGCTTCAGGCTCAGTTTGGTCCTCAC
Source organism: Senna tora (assembly GCA_014851425.1). NCBI lineage: Eukaryota > Viridiplantae > Streptophyta > Magnoliopsida > Fabales > Fabaceae > Senna > Senna tora. The sequence goes on from CM026264.1 coordinate 30,292,812, forward strand.
ATCTGAAGACCTCGCTTAACAAGACTATGACTGTGGATCTATACCATCCTTAGGTTAGTCCACTTAGAGTTGTACATCATATGCTAACTCTACTCACTGGGTTTCCGTTGGCTTTTACCCCAACTTGGCCCACTCGGACTCCTCAACTCACTTAGATCCTGTATTCCTACTTGGAATACTTGATCCATTAACTCCAGCATGAACCTTTCCGAACATGCTCTACTGCCCTTGACCAAACGGGATCCGCTCCCACGGTTTGACTCTTTCCTTTCTTACGGTGTGGCATATGTTCACGAACATATACCGCCTCTTGCAAGTGTGTTACCCGTTGGATTCCAATCCCCCAACGGTAGCATACCTATTTTATCATTTTGGCTCGCATCCCCATATGCTTACCCGACTCCGTTCCCGTATTCACTCTCTTCTTTCCCATTTCGTACCTACGTGGTACTCTTTCTTCGAATATTTCTCAATACTCGTTACTCACTAAATTCTCCTTCTCGATTAACCGTCCTTACGGTTAATTTTCCCTTTATGGCACCCACATGGCCATTTATATGTTTGGTTTGTCCACTCAGTCTCCACCCATACACGGGCTTCAGACTAACGGATTTACGGTTCACCAACCTGTGGAACTAGCTTACCTAGCTATGCCCACTACAATCTGTGTACTATACATGCACTTACGGTAGTAGTTGGTTCTCCACCTCCTACTTGACTCTTATCCTATGGGGTACTATAGGCTTCTGCTCTTCCCCCCTTATGGGACTACTTATCCCTGTCTACTTTCTCTCTCCGCGTGCCTCCACGAGTCCCTTTGGGGTTTATCTCATCTCTTACGTTATCTCGTTCGAGAGCTATCTACCGCAATAGCACTCATTTTCTTATCTCTGGACGGTACCCGAAGGTCTACGCCCAGTTCCACTTCTAGACCTGCTCCGGTCTAATACTTTCGGGTCCATAATCACCCTATGGCCCCCTTAATTGGTAAACCTTAGGTTTACCTGTATACTCCCTTGGCACTTTAGCACTCTCTAGTGCTTTTCGACGTCTACTTAACTTTAATCACTCCAAGCGAGTGATTTCTCAACTACATCTACCATCCTTATACAGCTTACCTGCAAAAGGACTATTGTTTGGTAGGGTATTGGTCACATGAGTTAGTTTTCTTAGGCACCCTGTGGTTTTTTTAAAAAAAAAGTAATTCGAGTTTATTTCTTAGAAAATGACGCCTAAGGTTTTCGTAATTGGTTAGGGTTTAACCAATTGGAATGACACAAATTGAGAAAGAGTTTTCATGAAATTTTTCCTTCCAATGGTTATCCCTATTATTTTTTAAAAAAAAGTTTGAGTGTCTTTCAGAATCTCTCATCCGGAAAGACCAAAAAAAGATTTTTACAAAAATTTCTCATGTGATCAATATCCTATTCTTTATGCTCTTCCTTAAGCAACCCAAGAGGGTTTGGTTAGGCTTAATCCCTTCCTTTCACCCTTGTTTGCTTAAGGAACTAGCAGTTCATGGATCGAGCGCAGGGTTGGACTAGGCTCCTTCCCTGTGCCTTACCATTTACTCTGTTTCTTGCTCGGCATATGGTCACGCTCTACACATTTACATATGCCTCTACCTCTTAACATCTATCTCTACGGCATATGGTTCGGCCACTTTGCCCTTCCATATACCCTATCCAAATTTTTCTAGTCCGTAGACTTGTACTTCTATATTGTGGCATACACCACCTCTTTTCTATTTACTTTCTAGAAAGGACAACTCACTTCCTTCAGCCATAGCATACCGCACAGTCGTGACCCATTCACTTGGTCATCTTCCTGTCAATCTCATGCCTCATGGCCTTGTTTTTTTTTTCTTTTTTTTTTGTCTGTAACATTCCATTTCAATCGCCCCATGGGCTTACTTTCTTTTCTACACGTCAAGCGTGTCTTTTCTTCCACTTTACAAACCATTCCTAGCCTTAACTACCATTCACTGCATATTTCTATTCTACATGCATTCCATACTATAATCAAACAACTTGTGCCTATACCATAGCACACAACGCGCCGCTAACAGAGCAGACGCATCGTCTCATTTGACACCTGCAACAATCACACATTGTAGCGCATTCCTGCCTACAATTCACCCAAATGTGTCTGTGTCTAGATAGCATCCTCCATGGATGTCTACTTTCCCTATTATGGTGTCCTAAGGTTCCCGGGGTCACTGCCACCCCACCTTATGACTTAGTGCTCATTGGCACTTGTATACTGTACAGGTTATATGCTTTGCATAGAATTTCACATACAAATTCTATGCCTAAAGCGATGACTCGAAAGAATTTATGACTCAATATCTTGAGCAACCTCACAAGTGCCCGTCGGAACTACCATTACGTCCGGATTCGTAATGGATAACCCAACTGACACCCGAAAATACTAGTTAGCTTCACACCCTTAAAGAATAACCTGACTCTGATACCAAGTTTGTCAAGACCCCTGTTTAGAGGACCGTGATCGGCACAGACACAAGGAATATCCCTATGCCTGTAAGCCTTATCACCTAATTGAAAGAATATCTATTATTGAAAATGCATCCACATGCAGTATAATACCATGGCTACACCGAAAATGGTGGCCTATCCTAGGCAATCAAATCCACGGCCAGTGCCGCTTCAGGATATAGATATAGGAAAACACACATAATATATATAACCTGTGTACTGGCTACACATCCGAAGATGCTGCCTATCCTATTCACATGCAACAGATATATGTATATATATACAATTTGAAAACAAATTTTCCCTGTATCGCAGTAAAATAAATCCTGATCTTTAAGGTGTGTGAATCTGACAGTTCTAGATTTAGTAATACAATCTAATTTGGGTACGTCTACCCTTTACTTTATGCTACAATGATAAAGTAAATTACAATTACAATTACAATCTATTTACCCACATGAACAAGTTGTGGGTCTTGGAAAGTGTTGCTCAACCCTCGTTCCATCGAGACTTCTTCCACCTGTACTTAACCTGTCTCTGTGTAGTAAAAATGAGGTGTGAGTCTTAACCACGCGACTCGGTGAGGACTCGCCCATCCCCAGCGCTGGGTTTGGGAGTCATACACAACCACATGCAAAAAAAACAACTAGTTACTGTTGTTAGCATACATTCTTGGTGATCACACAACAATAGAAATTTCACCCAAACACTCACATGCATTTAATAATTGTAAACATGCAGCAGTTTATTCCACGTCATCAATCAGCAAGTAAACATGTAACATATAGTGCCGGCTTTTACTTACCGGTCTTCTCACGTTTCAGCATGTCTGAATCAAACAAGACGTGCGGTGACGTAATCCTGTACATTACCACTACGCTGCACAATTAGCAATTATATGCAAACACAACCAATTTGTACATACACATAGATGCTAAACATACATCTACTTAATCTCCCCAAGTCTGGGGTATCCACTAGCCTCTACGTGGCTTTTCTACTTCGAACCCGTGCACTCGGGCTACTAGCCACCACGTGGCAAATATACTTAACCCATTCACTCGGGTACTGGTCACCTCGTGACAATTCTGTTAATCGAACAATACTTAACCCATTCACTTGGGTACTAGTCACCTCGTGACAATTCTATTAATCAAACACAACCAATCTCTATCTATCAAACAACTGAGGCATAGCCACCAAGTGGCACGTCCTGACCCCTTGCTGCGGGGCAATAGCTTGAGCCCACTCATCCATTACCCAACCAGGCCACATGGTGGGCACGACACGACGTCTCGAAGCATGGCCACTGACACACCCTGGACCAACTCCACAGGATGATTTCTCTTTTACTAGGTTAGGCTCACGGTTCACCCGTTGGTTCCTCCCGTGTCTCCTTACCTTAGTCTCACATATTAATAGGATTCTTTGTATCTTTCCCGAAGGATCAACAATTCTTCTCCTTGTTAATATGGATGAGTATCCTTAACAGGATATAACACATATACCCGTCCAGATGCACTCTCTGAGCCTCAAGCTATCGTGATAGCAACATTAAACCTTTCTGACCCAATTGCCAGGATAGGGCAATGACCATCGTCATGGTGATAATAAAACTGTGGTCTCAAGTGCCATCTGACGTTGTTCTAGTCAATGTCTCACATCGCTAGCATAATCAAATCCGAAACCCACCAATAACTCCCTTTGCATGATTATAATTTAAGTCACCGTCGTGACGAGTTTTCAAAATAAAAGCTTAGTCCTTCCGTACAAGGACATCTTGCCACCGTCGTGGAAAAGATTAATAAAATACTCATCATGCCTCCGGAGTGTATGAGTTGGATTTGTAACACACCAATCATAGCAAACAATTACTCTCTACTCCTATGTCTTCCTATCTAAGCTACTTTCCACAACCTAATTTCTAGTTCCTTTATTCATTTAACATTCTATTCCTCTAGCTAACACATACCAGACAAATAGAGAATGTAGATACTCATGTAATCCACATAAGCATACAACCCTAGGAGCAGAGATGAAAGAGCCCTCACATTGGACGCTTCACTTAGCATTCCCTTTGAGCACTCTGGTCTCCAAGGAAGTACTTGAACCCTATCACATACAACCAATTCAATCGATATCAAATTTCATACAATTTGCTAGTTTCTTTTCATATGACATCTTACATTTATCCAAACCCCAAATTCATTTACTTAGCCTATGGTCATCATTTGGTGTTCTTTTTAGATTCAACACAATTTAATACATAATTAATTAATTTTACAACCTTGTTCACTCTCCAAGCTCCATTAATGGAAATTTTGCCAAATATGGGAAGTTCTAACTTTCACCAAGGTTTCACATATCATTATTCCAATTATTGGGCATTCTTACAAATCATTTAGAATACCTAAATAACTCATTTGAAGTCCATACATGCCATCAAGTTTAAGAAAATTTATAAATTCCATAAATTTTGCCAAAATTCGTAGGTTAGAAACCCTAGGGTAGAAATCTCCATAGAACTCAATATTTGGGTGATCTCTATGTTCAAAAATGATCTTAAGGTGATATATTATTGATAGGTAATTCATTCCCATCAAGAAACCTATGATTAAGAAGTGGAGACATGATTTTTGGGACTTACCTCTTACAAGTCCGAATTTAGGGTTTTTGGAAGATTGCCTAAGCTTCTTGGAGTTCAACAATGGTGGAGGAGAGACTTGAAGAAACTTAGGAATGATGATTGGAAGCAAAGGAAGTGGTGGGAAGTGGGAGATTTTGGGAGATTTTGGGATTTCTCCATTGCCTATCACATAAAAATGAAAAAAAGAGAGGAGAATAAGAAGAGGAAGATAAAAAATGATTGCTGCGTGCTTCTGCTTGGAGCTTTGTTTATAAGGTGGGTTTGAGCATTTAAGGGTAGTTTGGGCAATTGGCAACTTTTGGGGTATGGTGAAATAGAGTTTTGATTGGATTTTCTTAACTATATTTATTTGTAGGTAAGAATAGGAAAATTTTGAAATTTTTGGCTAATAATAAGCCTATTAAAAATATCTGTTATTGAGTGTCTTGCAAATAAAAATTTCCTACCCAGTATGATTTTTATTTTCGAAAAATTCTCAAATTTAAACTATAAGCTTTGAATAATTCATATGACCACTTTTGAATAAAATTATAATTTTTCTACCTAATTTTCATATTTATTTTAATTCCTTAAATTCTCAACTCTAAAACTATTAAAATGTAAATTATATCCCAAAAATTTTATCTCACTCTAAAAAAAATTATTTTTATTTTCTTTAGCCAAAATGTTTAACTTCAATTTCACAATTTTATCAATTTCATATTTTCCCTTCAATTCCTATTAAATTCAAGTTTCCAATTTCTTAGGTCCTGAATTAAATCCTGAAAATTATTTTCTACTTTTCTTTCCCTTTCATTTTATTTTAGACCTCGAAAAAATTTCTTTCCGGTTTCTTTTAACTTTCACATATATTTTATTTTATTTTATTTTTTCTAAGGTTTTAATTCCTAGCCATAGAATAAATCACTCTTAAATCTTCGATTTTTTAAATAAATCATTCTTTAATCCTCGAAATTTTCTGGGGTATTACAGGCGAACACTGATTAAAAAAAGAAAAATGAATATCAAGTTTTCGAAACATTCATCGGTGAAAAACTAATTAAATAAAGAAAAATGAATATCACGTTTTCAAAACACTCATCGGCTAAAACTGTTTAAGAAAAAGAAAAATGAATATCATGTTTTCGAAACACTCATAGGGGAAAACTATTTAAAAAAAAAGAAAAATTAATATTACGTTTTCAAAACACTAATCGATGAAAGCTAATTAAATAAAGAAAATTGAATATCACGTTTTCGAAACACTCATCGGCGAAAACTGATTTAGAAAAAGAAAAATGAATATCACGTTTTCGAAACACTAATCGGTTAAAACTAATTAAATAAGGAAAAATGAATACCACGTTTTCGAAACACTCATCGGCGAAAACTGATTAAGAAAAAGAAAAATGAATATCAAGTTTTCGAAACACTCATCGGGGAAAACTATTTAAAAAAGGAAAGAAAAATGAATATCAAGTTTTCGAAACACTCATCGGCGAAAACTATTTAAAAAGAAAGAAAAATGAATATTACGTTTTCCAAACACTTATCGGCGAAAACTGATTAAAAAAAAGAAAAATGAATATCAAGTTTTCAGAACACTCATCGGCGAAAACTGATTAAAAAAGAAGAAAAATGAATATTACGTTTTCGAAACACTCAACGGCGAAAACTGATTAAAAAATGAAAAATTACTATCAAGTTTTCGAAACACTTATCGGTGAAAACTGATTAAAAAAAGAAAAATAAGTATTAAGTTTTTGATACACTTATCAGCGAAAACTGATTAAAAAAAAGAAAAATGAATATTATGTTTTCGAAAAACTTAACGGCGAAAACTGATTAAAAAATGAAAAATTACTATCAAGTTTTCGAAACACTTATCGGCGAAAACTGATTAAAAAAAAAGAAAAATAAATATTAAGTTTTTGATACACTTATCAGCGAAAACTAATTAAAAAATGACAAATGAATATCAAGTTTTCGAAAACACTCATCGGCGAAAACTGATTAAAAAAAGAAAAATGAATATTAAGTTTTCGAAACACTCATCGGTAAAAACTAATGAAAAAAAGGAAAATGAATATCTAGTTTTCGAAACTCTCATCAGCGAAAACTTACTAAAAAAAGGAAAATGAATATCTAGTTTTTGAAACACTAATCGACGAAAACTGATTAAAAAAATAAAAATGAATATAAAGTTTTCGAAATACTTATCGGCGAAAACTGATTAAAAAAATGAAAAATAAATATCAAGTTTTCGAAACACTCATCAGCAAAAGCTGATTAAAAAAAAGAAAAATAAATATCAAGTTTTCAAAACACTCATTAGCGAAAACTTACCTAAAAAAGAAAAATGAGTATCACGTTTTTGAAACACTAATCGGCGAAAACTGATTAAGAAAAAGAAAAATGAATATCAAGTTTTCGAAACACTCATCGATGAAAACTAATAAAAATAAAGAAAAATGAATATCAAGTTTTCGAAACACTCATCGGTGAAAATTGATTAAGAAAAAGAAAAATGAATATCAAGTTTTCAGAACACTCATCGGCGAAAATTGATTAAAAAAATAAAAATGAATATCAAGTTTTCGAAACACTCATCGGCGAAAACTATTAAAAAAAAAAGAAAAAAAGAATATTACGTTTTAGAAACACTCAACGGAGAAAACTGATTAAAAACTGAAAAATTACTATCAAGTTTTCGAAACACTCATCGGCGAAAACTGATTAAAAAAAAGAAAGATGAATATCAAGTTTTTGAAACACTCATCGGCAAAAACTAATTAAAAAAAGAAAAATGAATATCAAGTTTTCGAAACACTCATTAGCGAAAACTTACTAAAAAAAGAAAAATGAATATCAAGTTTTCAAAAAACTCATCGGCAAAAACTGATTAAAAAAAAGAAAAATAAGTATTCAGTTTTCGAAACACTTATCGTCAAAAACTGATTAAGAAAAAGAAAAAAGAATATCAAGTTTTTGAAACACTCATCGGCGAAAACTGGTTAAAAAAAGAAAAAAGAATATCAGGTTTTCAGAACACTCATTGGCGAAAATTTATTAAAAAAAGAAAAATGAATATCAAGTTTTCGAAAATAATCATCGGCAAAAACTGATTAAAAAAAAGAAAAATAAATATCAAGTTTTCAAAACACCCATCGGCGAAAACTGATTAAAAAAAAAGAAAAATGAATATCAAGTTTTCAGAATACTCATCGGCGAAAAATGATAAAAAAATGAAAATGAATATCAAATTTTCGTAACACTTATCGGCGAAAACTATTTAAAAAAAATGAATATTTAGTTTTCGAAACACTCAACGGCGAAAACTGATTAAAAAATGAAAAATTACTATTAAGTTTTCGAAACACTCATCGTCGAAAACTGATTAAAAAAAAGAAAAATAAATATCAAGTTTTTGAAACACTCATCGGCGAAAATTGATTAAAAAAAAGAAAAATGTATATCAAGTTTTCAAAACACTCATTAGCGAAAACCTTCGAAAAAAAGAAAAATAAATATCAAGTTTTCGAAACACTTATCGACAAAAACTGATTAAAAAAAGAAAAATGAATATTAAGTTTTCGAAACACTCATCGGCGAAAAATGATTAAAAAACAAAAATAAATAACAAGTTTTCGAAAACACTCATCGATGAAAACTAATTAAATAAAAAAAATGAATATCACGTTTTTGAAACACTTATCGGTGAAAACTGATTAAGAAAAAGAAAAAAGAATTGATTAAAAAAAGAAAATTGATTAAAAAAAGAAAAAAGAATATAAAATTTTCGAAAACATTCCTCGGCTAAAACTGATTAAAAAAAGAAAAATGAATATCAAGTTTTCGAAACACTCATCGGCCAACACTGATTAAAAAAAGAAAAATGAATATCAGGTTTTCGAAACACTCATCAGCGAAAACTTACTTAAAAAAGAAAAATGAATATCCAGTTTTCGAAACACTAATCGACCAAAACTGATTACAAAAATAAAAATGAATATCAAATTTTCGAAACATTCATCGGCGAAAACTATTTAAAGAAAAGAAAAATGAATATTACATTTTGAAAACACTTATCGGCGAAAACTGATTAAAAAATAAAAATGAATATCAAGTTTTCAGAACACTCATCGGCGAAAACTGATTAGAAAAAGAAAAATGAATATCAAGTTTTCGAAACACGCATCGGCGAAATCTATTTAAAAAAAAAAAGAAAAACGAATATTACGTTTTCAAAACACTTATCGTGGAAAAATGATTAAAAAAAAAGAAAAATGAATATTAAGTTTTCAAAACACTCATCGGCGAAAACTGATTAAAAAAAGAAAAATGAATACCAAGTTTTTGAAAACAGTTATCGGCGAAAACTATTTAAAAAAAAGAAAAATGAATATTACGTTTTCGAAACACTCAATGGGGAAAACTAATTAAAAAATGAAAAATTACTATCAAGTTTTCAAAACACGTATCGGTGAAAACTGATTAAAAAAAGAAAAATAAATATTAAGTTTTTGAAATACTTATCGGCGAAAACTGATGAAGAAAAAGAAAAATGAATATCAAGTTTTCAAAACACTCATCGGCGAAACCTGATAAAAAAAGAAAAATGAATATCAAGTTTTCAGAACACTCATCGGTGAAAAGTAATTAAAAAAAGGAAAATAATTATCAGGTTTTCGAAAACACTCATCGGCGAAAACTGATTAAAAAAATAAAAATGAATATAAAGTTTTCGAAACACTCATCGGCAAAAACTGATTAAAAAAAAGAAAAATAAATATCAAGTTTTCGAAAAACTCATTAGCGAAAACTTACCTAAAAAAGAAAAATGAATATCACGTTTTTGAAACACTAATTGGCGAAAACTGATTAAGAAAAAGAAAAATGAATATCAAGTTTTCGAAACACTCGTCGATGAAATCTAATTAAATAAAGAAAAATGAATATCAAATTTTCGAAACACTCATCGGCGAAAACTGATTAAGAAAAAGAAAAATGAATCTCAAGTTTTCAGAACACTCATCTGCGAAAACTAATTAAAAGAATAAAAATGAATATCAAGTTTTCGAAAAAATCATCGGCGAAAACTATTTAAAAAGAAAAATGAATATTACGTTTTCGAAATACTCAACGGCGAAAACTGATTAAAAACTGAAAAATTACTATCAAGTTTTCGAAACACTAATCGGCGAAAACTGATTAAAAAAAAGAAAAATGAATATCAAGTTTTCAGAATACTCATCGGTGAAAACTGATTAAAAAAAGAAAAATGAATTTCGAGTTTTCGAAACACTCATCGGAAAAAAATGATTATAAAAAGAAAAATGAATAACAAGTTTTCGAAACATTCATCGATGAAAACTAATTAAATAAAGAAAAATGAATATCACATTTTTGAAACACTCATCGGCGAAAACTGATTAAGAAAAAGTAAAATGAATATCAAGTTTTTGAAACACTCATCGGCGAAAACTAGTTAAAAAAATGAAAAATGAATATCAATGTAACACCCCGGAAAATTTCGAGGATTAAAGAATGATTTATTTAAAATTTTTGAGGATTAAAGAAGGATTTATTCTGGGGCTAGGAATTATAACCTTAAAAAGAATATAGGAAAATTATGAAAATTAAAAGAAACCGGAAAGGAATTTTTTTCGAGGATTGTAATGCCCGAAAAAAATTTTCGAGGTTTAAAATAAAATAAAAAGGGAAAGAAAAGAAGTAGAAAATAATTTTTTGGGATTAATTTAGGACCTAAGAAATTAGAAACCTAAAATAAATAGGAGTGGGAACTAAATTAAAATATTATTAGTTATTGTTTATATATTTATAAATTAATTTATTTATTTATTTTATACTATTTTCATATTTTAGTATTATTATTAAAATATATTAATTATTAAAGAAAATAAAGGAGAAAACGAGAGAGGGAGGAGGCTACGGGTAAGAAGGAAAAGCAGAGAAGAAAGAAAGAGAAGGAAAGGAGAGAGAGGGAGAAGAGAGAGGGAGCTAGGGCTTGGATGGGAGAGCAAATCCGACGGGAATCTCACCGGAATCCGGCGAGCCGGAGATCATCCTCGTCATCTTCCTCGTCTCAATCTCTCGAGTTAAGGTTGGTATAACGCCCGATTCTCTCCAAGTGCCCATTTTCTTCATTTTTCTTCATTTTTGGAATTGTGTTGAGAATCCGAGTTTGGGCCGATTCGAGGGTAGAATAATGTTTCTAAAGTGTTCTTGAATACTCATTGGGGTTAGGATTCGAGGCTAGATCGTTGGATTTGGCCGGATTCGAAGCTAGAAGAGTTTAGGGTTTATAAAACCCATTTTTCCCAATCTCGAACGATCAACGATTCGGCGACGAATCGGAGTTGGATTTGAGTTGTAGGACTTCCTAAAGGTAGTATATATGTAGGTGAACAAAACTCGTGGGGGTGTGGAGTCAAAGCCGGGGGCGGAAGGGGGCCGAAACGAGCCCAAACCAGCCCACAGCACAGCAAACGAATTGTTGTGCTGCGAGCCCGCGCTATAGCGCTATCTCTCGGGTGTGCCAAGAGCTGCTGGGCAGCAGCTCGGCGCTATAGCGCCAGGCCTCTGCCCAGCATGACCAAAATTCATTTTTTTCAAATCCGGGGCGTCCGAACCTCCTACTTTCAATCCTAAACTTCTTAGAACACCACCAACCATGTTTTTAAGGATCAAAATCATTCCAAATGTCTTCTTGACCCTCAAGAATAGAAACTTACGGAGTAAACTAAGTCCAACTTCTTGAATTTCAACCTTAAACTGTCACAACCTTTAGGCAACCTTAAGTGGGATAAATTGGAGGTATATTGAGGTTTAGAAAGTAGATTTCTTAGAATCCAAGTAGGAACACAAGTTGAATCAAAATGCTTAGACCTTCCTAAAATTAGGATTCTATCCAACCAAGCTAGATAAGCTTCCTAATATGCGAATACAAATTAGATAGAGGTCTAGTACTCAAATCCAAGTATGTGAAACACTCAAGTAGAGTGTTATACGCGAGTAAGTCAAGTGTCCGAGGAAGGATACGCATAAGTCGGGATAGAGAAGTTCGATAAGACCAAGAGCTTGACTCTGTGGCAACCAGGGACTACACGTGAGAGTAATGGAGAGATAAATAACAAGTCAAGCTAAGTAATAATCTTAATGAAATAAATGTTGTTCTTATAGGAGCAACGACACGTAAAAGAGTGCAACAGGAACTCCGAGGAGACTAAAGTTAAAGGAGAGGATTGCATGGAAGGTTGGCCAAGGTGAGAGTTCTTCCATCTCTGCTCCTAGGGTTGTATGCTTATGTGGATTACATGAGTATGTACATTCTCTGCTTGTCTGGTATGTGTTAGCTAGAGGTATAGAGTGCTAAAAGAATGAAAGAACTAGCAATAGGTTGTGGAAAGTAACTTGGATAGGAAAACATAGGAGTAGAGTACAACTGTTTGCTATGATTGGTGTGTTACAAATCCAACTCATACACTCCGGAGGCATGATGAGTATTTTATTAAATCTTTTTCCACGACGGTGGCAAGAGTCCTTGTACGAAGGACTAACCTTTTATTTTGAAAACTCGTCACGACGGTGACTTAAATTATAATCATGCAAAGGGAGTTATTGGTGGGTTTCGGATTTGATTATGCTAGCGATGTGAGACATCGACTAGAACAACGCCAGATGGCACTTGAGACCTCAGTTTTATAATCACCATGACGATGGTCATTGCCCTATCCTAGCAATAGGGTCAGAAAGGTTTTATATTGCTATGACGATAGCTTGAGGCTCAGAGAGTGCATCTGGACAGGTATATGAGTTATATCTTGTCGAGGATACTTATACATTTTAATATGGAGAAGAATTGTTGATCCTTTGGGAAAGATACAAAGAATCCTATTAATATGTGAGACTAAGGTAAGGAGACATGGGAGGAACCTACGGGTGAACCGTGAGCCTAACCTAGTAAAAGAGAAACCATCCTGTGGAGTTGGTCCAGGGTGTGTCAGTGGCCATGCTTCGAGACGTCGTGCCGTGCCCGCCATGTGGCCTGGTTGGGTAATGGACGAGTGGGCTCAAGCTATTGCCCTGCAGTAAGGGGTCAGGACGTGCCACTTGGTGGCTATGCATCAGTTGTTTGATAGATAGAGATTGATTGTGTTTGATTAATAGAATTGTCACGAGGTGACCAGTACCTAAGTGAATGGGTTAAGTATTGTTTGATTAACAGAATTGTCACGAAGTGACTAGTACCCAAGTGAATGGGTTAAGTATGTTTTGCCACGTGGTGGCCAACAACCCGAGTGCATGGGTTCGAAGAGGGAAAGCCACGTAGTGGCTACTAGGTACCCCAGAGTTGGGGAGATTAAGTAGATGTATGTTTAGCATCTGTGTGTATGTACAAATTGCCTGTGTTTGCATATAATTGCTGATTGTGCAGCGTAGTGGTAACGTGCAGGATTACGTCACCACATGTCTTGTTTGATTCAGACATGCTGAAACGTGAAAAGACCGGTAAGTAAAAGCCGGCACTATATGTTATATGTTTACTTGCTGATTGATGACGTGGAATAAACTGCTGCATGTTTACAGTTATTAAATGCATGTGAGTGTTTGGGTGAAAGCTCTGATTATTGTGTGATCACCAAGAATGCATGCTAACTCACAGTATCTAGTTGTTTGTGCATGTGGTTGTGTATGACTCCCAGTCCCAGCGTAAGGTACCCGCCTTGCGCAGGGGATGGAAGAGTCCTCACTGAGTCGCGTGGTTAAGACTCACACCTCATTTTTACTACACACAGACAGGTTAAGTACAGGTGAAAGGAGTCTCGGTCGAACGAGGGTTGAGCAACATTTTCCAAGACCCACAACTTGTTCATGTGGGTGAATAAAGTGTAATTATAATTTAATTTACTTTATCATTGGATCATAAAGTAAAGGGTAGACGTATCCAATTAGACTGTATTACTAAATCTAGAAATGTCAGCTTCACACACCTTAAAGATCAGGATCCGTTAGATTATGATGCAGGAAAAATTTGTTTTCAAAATATATATATATATATATATATATATATAAATATATCTGTTGCATGTGAATAGGATAGGCAGCATCTTCGGATTTGTAGCCAGTACACATGTTATATATATTATGTGTGTTTTCCTATATCTATATCCTGAAGCGGCATTGGCCGTGGATTTACTTGCCTAGGATAGGCCACCATTTCGGTGTAGCCATGATATTTTAATGCATGTGAATGTCTTTTCAATAATAGATATTCTGTCAATTAGGTGATAAGGCTTACAGGCATAGGGGTATTCCCTGTGTCTGTGCCGGTCACGGTCCTCTAAATGGGGGTCGTGACAATCAAGTTTTCAGAACATTCATCGGCGAAAATTGATTAAAAAAAGAAAAATGACTATCAAATTTTCGAAAACACTCATCGGTTAAAACTGATTAAAAAAAGAAAAATAAATATCAAGTTTTCTAAACACTCATCGGCAAAAACTTATTAAAAAAAGAAAAATGAATATCAAGTTTCTAGAACATTCATCGGCGAAAATTGATTAAAAAAAGAAAAATGAATATCAAGTTTTCGAAACACTCATCGGAAAAAACTGATCAAAAAAAGAAAAATGAATATCCAGTTTTCGAAACACTAATCGACCAAAACTGATTAAAAAAATAAAAATGAATATCATGTTTTCGAAACACTCATCGGCGAAAACTGATTAAAAAAGAAAAATGAATATCAAGTTTTTGAAACACTCATCGGTGAAAACTGATTAAAAAAAGAAAAATGAATATCAAGTTTTGGAAACACTCATCGGCCAAAACTGATTAAAAAAAGAAAAATGAATATCAAATTTTCGAAACACTCATCTACGAAATCTGATTAAAGAAAATAAAAATGAATATCAAGTTTTCGAAACACTCATCGGCGAAAACTGATTAAAAAAAGAAAATAAATATCAAGTTTTTGAAAACTCATCGGCGAAAACTGATTAAAAAAATGAATATCAAGTTTTCGAAACACTCATCGGTGAAAACTAATTAAAAAAAGAAAAATGAATATCACGTTTTCGAAACACTGATCGGCGAAAACTGATTAAGAAAAAGAAAAATGAATATCAAGTTTTCAAAACACCCATCAGTGAAAACTGATTAAAAAAATGAATATCAAGTTTCCAGAACACTCATCGGCGAAAACTGATTAAAAAAAAAATGAATATCAAGTTTTCGAAACACTCATCGGGGAAAACTATTTAAAAAAAAAAGAATAATACGTTTTCAAAACACTCATCTGCGAAAACTGATTAAAAAAAAGAAAAATGAATATCAAGTTTTCAAAACACCCATCGGCGAAAACTGATTAAAAAAAATGAATATCATGTTTTCAGAACACTCATCGGCGAAAACTGATTAAAAAAATAAAAATGAATATCAAGATTTCGAAACACTCATCGGCGAAAACTATGTAAAAAAAAGAAAAATGAAAATTATGTTTTTGAAACACTCAACGGCGAAAACTGATTAAAAAATGAAAAATTACTCTCAAGTTTTCGAAACACCCATCGGCGAAAATTGATTAAGAAAAATGAAAAATCAATATCAAGTTTTTGAAACACTCTGTCACGACCCCAAATCGGGAGTACGTGACCGGCACGGGAATAAATTTGTACCTCTAAACCCGTAAGCCTTATCCTGTAAACATGACTATAACTACCCTGCTATACAATCAATATATATATATATATATATATCATACTAGTGGCCACGCCTCACTGGTGGCCTAATTAACCTGCAATCCGCGATTCGCTCAATACCGCTTCAGTTCAGTCCATTGTATAGATATATTTATCAGCACTCATAATGTAAATATTAATATCATATTGACTGTACGTCTCAATACGTACGATCTATTCTATTCACATGCATCAAGCTCACATAATATATATCCATATCATATTGACCGTACGCCTCAATGCGTACGCTCTATCCTATTCACATGCAGAAGTTTGTATACTCAAACATATATTCTAGTTTACCCTCAACTGGACCCTGTCTTTAAGTACATGTGAAGCTGACAATTATTGAGTAGGTACATATCAAAAGCTGTAAATATATATATATATATATATATATATACATATATATATACAATTCTTACAACTTTAAAATATGTACAACAAGAGAAATCAAAATAACCAAAGGAGTCCACCCACGCGAACAAGAGCGTAAGGATGGTCTGATGTCCGTATCACTGTCCGGACGTCGATGCCTGCTCGATCCCTGTATCTGAAACATTGAAGCAGAAGGAGTGAGTCAAATAGACTCAGTGAGAAGCTTCCCATCCTCGGCGTAGCAGCGGGTACCACTACAGCTGGGGAAAGGGAAACACCCACAATCACATGCACATGAAAATCCAGTTTATCAAATGTTATATTACGGTCAGGCAATATTAAAATAACATAAAATCATGGATAAACCTAAGGATCATGCTCCTCTATCATGATTTTCATAAACAAGTAAACACTTTTAACATATCATTTGGAAACTGTAAATCACACAACTGACCCTAGTACCAGGCTAGGCAATGGCCTCAACGGGCAATTTCTTTTAAACCTTTAATTGACTCTAGTGCCAGGCTAGGGCAATGGCCTCAACGGGCAAATCCTTTAGTCTTTTACTGACCCTAGTACCAGGCTAGGGCAATGGCCTCAACGAGCAAATCTTTTAGTCTTTTACCGACCCTAGTGCCAGGCTAGGGCAATGGCCTCAACAGGAAAATACTTTAACTTGTTTCTCTTCTCAAGCTTTCAGCTGGGATCCTGACTCTATCTACCCATTTCTATCCTAAACTGACTTTACCTAGGTGGTGTGAACATCCCTACGACTCACTAATCAATTAAGAGATCGTATTAATCCTCATTTAATACCCGAACCCTTGATTAGATCAAAACCTACGTCTAAGGCCGTTCCTAAGTTCAATTACCATAAAACATCGACGTTTACTAACAACTTCTATACGATTTCTTTAATGAGTTTCTAATTAATAGGGTAAACCAAACCTTGGACTCAATCAACAACTTACCCCCTTGCTTGTACTGTTCGGCGTATCTCATGTCATCACATGGATACCCTCTAGTAACTCTTTACCTGTAGTCAAACACACATATACAAATACTTTCATATATAACAGTTTAGGAACAACAATACCATGTTAACCACTAAATAATTCTTACAAATAGGAAAGTAGGCAAACCACATATCCACATCCTCAATCAACCCTGTAGGGCAAGGATGGGAAACCCCTCACCTGGACGGCTTCCCTGTGCTAGTCCTGGAGTAACTCCCGCTCCGGACGAGTCGTGGTTTCCTAACGAATGCATTCATGTGGTTAACATCTCAAACTATATGTAATTCATATACTTATGACATGCTCGTACCTAAAAATGCATCTAGACGTTGCCAAGAACCGAATTCTTGGTCTTATCCGTCTTCCCTCTCTTCCATGAGAGTCTCAAGTGCTACATACTTGGTTTCGTATAATTATCACTCACCTTTAATGAATTTTTAGAGCCTTGGATTTGAGTTACTAAACCTCGATATGCTTCTAAATTATCCTACTTAAGGTTTCCTAATAATTATGAAGGAATTAAATTGCCATTTTAAATTTTGGACTTTATTGTTCCACAAGTTTCCATCCTTGAGAAACAAGAAAGTACCTAAAATAATTCTTGATCCTTGATAGCATACTTAGAATTATTCTAGGGTGTTTAAGATTGAAAAGAAGAGGTTTGAAGCCCTCAACGTCACCCTTAAAGTGTATTTGGGAAATCTGAGCAGGGACCCTGTCACGACCCCCTATCGGACGTCCTTGACCGGCACGGGAAGTAGGATTTCTCCTATCTCGTAAGCCTCTAACCCCTGATTGAGATTTCCACCTGTTTATAACTACCCTTTTCTAATACAAACAATATATAACATATATGGTCATCCCTTTCCGGTGACCTAAGCAGTTTGCAATCCACGGCTCGCTCAACGCCGCTTCAGTCTATACATATACACATATTCATTCAGAAGTACGTATATTATACATATTGATCACGCGCTTCAAGGCGGGTGATCTATCCTATTCACATGCAGAAGTCCTGTATGCAGTCATACATATATTCAATCACACGCTTACATATAGTTTACATATTGATCACACGCCTCAATGCGTGTAATCTATCCTATTCACATGCGGAAGCCATATTTTCACACAAACAGGTATTCAATCACACATACATATAATTTTCGTATTGATCACACGCCTCAATGCGTGTGACCTATCCTAGTCGCATGCAGAAGTCATATACGTATATACATGATATATATTATATGATAGCCTATATTCCCATCACCAAGACCTAACTTTAATCTGTATGAAGCCAACAATGCTAGAATTCAAGTATGATATATATATATATACACAGCAGATGTAAACGTACAAACGCTACGCCCAAAAAGGATTTATATATATATACATCACAACACATGTACATAACCAAAATAATTACCAACGCGAACAAAGCGTGCGGTCTTCAGAGTTGTCTGCTTCCTTGAGAAGAAGTGGACACCACCTGTATTTGAAACATGTAAACATGGGGTGAGTCGAGCAGACTCAGTGAGAAGCTCCCCCATCCCTGGCGTAGCAGCGGGTACCAGTACAGCTGGGGGAAGGGAGCAACCACAACCACATGCGCATGAAACGGATTTATGTTGTGACCTTTAATATGATCAGGCAATCAATATATCATATTCACAATTAAAAATCCTAATTCATGCTCCTAACATGTTTATTAATCCGCATGTAAACCAATCATAAACATATATCATATCTTTTCATAAGTCATACATAGTTATGCTCGTAGGCATTCACTTTCTGTCTCCTGCATTACGCTAAGAGAAATACTGGCCTGAAGGCAATGTCTTATTCGAACCTAGTTGATCAAACTAGGAACTTTCTAACTCCAAGGCACGCTTAGAGTAATAGCCGGCAACTTGTCTGACCCCGGTTAAACCAAGGTAATGGCCACTATGTGGCATACTTACTATTAACTGAATTCTGTCTGTCCGACCAGGATAACCGACTCGATCTACCCGAACTAACCTAAACAAGTTCAAATAACCTATTCGACCTTGAAAGACGCCCTATTAATAACTAACTGAATATTACACGTGTGTATTAGTTAGGCCTAGTTTCCCCCGTTTCAATAATGCAACACTCTGACTCATATTTAACAACCTATGTTCATTTTCCTCAATGTACCATACGGTCAAAACCTTTGCACGATGATCAATTTAAATGGGTTTCTAATATTAATGAACCCTCACATATGAAATTTCGACTCAAACCTACCCACGGTATCATATAAGGCTCGGTGAGCCACAATAGCACATATACACCTTGTGATTAATCATATAAGCACATATACTATTGCACGTTGACTACTTACTTGCAAATCATACACGCGTAACACAAATTTATTCATATAAATATATTCCATATATCAATTTGCACAAAATAGAGCAAACCACATTTTCCACGTAGTCATCCAACCCTATGGGGCAGGGATGGGAGAGCCCCTCACCTCGTTGGCCCTCTTGATCAGTACTCGGAGTGCCTGAAGCTCCAATCACTCTGTGGTTCCCTATACACATTATATTTAAGAAATTTAGAACGCGTAACTAAGCATCTACCATGCACGTGTCATGCTAATGCTCATGCACCCTCTAGCTATTTTCCAAGAACTAATTATTTAGTTCGTTACGTCGTCTTATTTGCTCTTTCTGAAAGTCCAGAATGCCCCATATTCGACTTTCACACTTTCGAGCCATTTAGAACCTCTAATTGCTTAGGTTAGAGATTTTCACTTGTCTAAATTTCCCAGTGTTTCCCTTATTCGCCGAGTAAAAGCTTAATTACTACCTCTTTAATTATATATAAAAATATAATTGGGGTATAATTAGAGCCTTGGAACCAATTTAGCGGGTCTTAGGTGTCCACCACGGACTAGACCGAGGCTTAGTATTTCGCCTCTTTTTCACTGGATTGGGTTCCGATTGAGAGGGTAAATACTCGGGCTTTATTCCATTGATTATTTCCAGCACTTATACCACTTATACTACTTTAATTCAAGCCTAAACATGCATCGAATTATTAATTTCGAATTTTAAAGTAATTTTCTAACCCAATTTTCCTAATTTCCATACCCGGTCAATTCCTATGGTTTAACTTCGATTCTGAACCTCACTAAGCTTTCAATAACATCCATTAAGCTCAAATTTAACCCCAAAATGCCCCGATTGGAAGTATTTGAAGAATTCCTAAAATACCCAAAATTGGAGAAATTGGGGTTTAAGAGATTTGGGGCTTTCTTACTTGATTTCAATCGGATAGAAAGCTTGGTGGTGATGAAAAATGAAGTCCGGTCACCTTCTCCGGCACCGGAATGTCTTCTCCGACGAAAATCCGGTCAAAAACCGCGTGTGGTGCTCTCCTCTTCTCCTCGGTTTCTCGCGTGGTGTGTGCGTCTTCCGTTGCTGCTTCTGCCTTGTCTTTTCTTTTTTCTAACGTGTGTGTGTTTTATGAATTGGTAAGGGGTCACTTATTTACATATTGTGTGTATATATATATATATATATATATATATATATTATTTTATTTTATTTTATTTTATTTTATTTTTTTTGAAAAATTTATTTACTTGTTATATCCTCTTTTTCTTTTAGGTCATAAAAAAATTATAAATATCTCATTTCTTTCCCACTATTTTATTTTTTTTAACTCTTTAACTTTTTAAATTAATTTATTTTTCTTTCTGAAAGAAAAATAAATTTAATAATAATGAAAATAACTAAATCTAAATATTTCGGATATTACAGACCCGACACGTTAACGTCAAGGTACAACCTTAGCAACCTCGGGCCAGCTCTTCACGGCTTTTATTCAGCTAATATTTCAATAATATAATTTCAATAATACCAATCCAAACCTATTTACTCAAACCCAAGCTCAATTCCTAAGCTAACAATAATTTCTCCAATTTATAGTTAATTATAATTTCAACCCCAAATCCTTCCAAATTCGAATCCGGTCAAAACCGAGGATATAGTCTCGATTCTTACCCCAACTAAATGTTTAAGAACACTTTCTAGGTCTCAATCTACCCTCGAAACAATTCAATTGAAGGTGAATCGAAGAAATCCCTAAAAATGAAGAAATTGAGGGTTTCGAATGAAATTGGGGTTACCAACCTTTGATTCGATCAGTGGAAGGTGTGGGAGACGTCGTACCCGAGCTCCGGTGACTTTTTCCGGCTTCGGCTAGCTCCCTCCGGCCACTTTTCCGTCAAGATCCCCCTCTTTCCCCTTCTTCTTCTTCTCGTCTCCAATTTCTCTCTTTCTTTCTCGACTCTTTCTCTCTCTATCCTTTCTTACTCTTTCTCTAATTCCTTTCTTTCTTATTCCTTTTCTAACCCACGGCTCCCACCCTTAAAATAAAACAATTAAATAATTATATAACTATAATAATTAAAATAAACTAAAATAATGAGTAATTAATTAATAAAATAACTAAATAATAATACTAATAATAATAATATAAAAAAAGCTGAAAATATCCCCAATTTAATCTCTTCTCCTTCCAATTAAATTTTTATTTTCTTTTATTTTCTAATATATAAAAATAATAATATTAAATAAGTAAGACTGAAAAAATAAATTTCAATTTTATCCCTTTTCCCAACTAAATTCAGGTTTCCAATTCCTTAGGTCCTGAATTAAGTCCAAAAATTATTTTCTACTTCTTTTCTTTCCCTTTCATTTCATTTTAAATTTCGAAAAAAAATTTCAGGTATTACACACTCATCTGCGAAAACTGATTAAAAAAAAGAAAAAATATATATCAAGTTTTCAAAACACTCATTAGCGAAAACTTACCAAAAAAAGAAAAATGAATATCAAGTTTTCGAAACACTCATCGACGAAAAATGATTAAAAAAAGAAAAATGAATATTAAGTTTTCGAAACACTCATTGGCGAAAAATGATTAAAAAAAGAAAAATGAATATCAAGTTTTCGAAAACACTCATCGATCAAAACTAATTAAATAAAGAAAAATGAATTTCACGTTTTTGAAACACTAATCGGCGAAAACTGATTAAGAAAAAGAAAAATGAATATCAGGTTTTCGAAACACTTATCGGCAAAAACTGATTAAAAAAAGAAAAATGAATATCAAGTTTTTAGAACACTTATCGGCGAAAATTGATTAAAAAAAGAAAAATGATTATCAAGTTTTCGAAAACACTCCTCGGCTAAAACTGATTAAAAAAAGAAAAAAGAATATCAAGTTTTCGAAACACTCATCGGCAAAAACTGATTAAAAAAGAAAAATGAATATCAATTTTTCGAAACACTCTTCGGCAAAAACCGATTAAAATAAATAAATATTAAGTTTTCGAATACACTTATCGGCAAAAACTGATTAAAAAAAAGAAAAATGAATATCAAGTTTTCAGAATAGTCATCGGCGAAAAATGATTAAAAAAAGAAAAATGAATATCAAGTTTTCAAAAACACTCATCTGCTAAAACTGATTAAAAAAAGAAAAATGAATATCAAGTTTTCGAAACACCCATCGGCAAAAACTGATTAAAAAAAGAAAAATAAATATTAAGTTTTCGAAACACTAATCAGCGAGAACTTACTAAAAAAAGAAAAAATGAATATCCAGTTTTCGAAACACTAATCGACCAAAACTGATTAAAAAAATAAAAATGAATATAAAGTTTTCGAAACACTCATCGGTAAAAACTGATTAAAAAAGGAAAATGAATATCAAGTTTTCGAAACACTAATCGGCAAAAACTAATCAAAAAAAGAAAAATGAATATCAAGTTTTCGAAACAATCATTAGCGAAAACTTACTAAAAAAAGAAAAATGAATATCAAGTTTTCGAAAAACTCATCTGTCACGACCCCCGTTTAGAGGACCGTGACCGTCAGAGACACAGGGAATATCCCTATGCCTGTAAGCCTTATCACCTAATTGACAGAATAGCTATTATTGAAAAATACATTCACATGCATTATAATACCATGGCTACATCGAAATGGTGGCCTATCCTAGGCAAGCAAATCCACGACCAGTGTCGCTTCAGGATATAGATATAGGAAAACACACATAATATATAACCTGTGTACTGGCTACACATCCGAAGATGCTGCCTATCATATTCACATGCAATATATATATATTGAAAACAAATTTTCCCTGTATCGCAGTAAAATAAATCCTGATCTTTAAGGTGTGTGACGCTGACAGTTCTAGATTTAGTAATACAATCTAATTGGGTACGTCTACCCTTTACTTTATGATACAATGATAAAGTAAATTAAATTACAGTTACAATTTATTCACCCACATGAACAAGTTGTGGGTCTTGGAAAGTTTTGCTTGTCCCTCGTTCCACCGAGACTTCTTCCACCTGTACTTAACCTGTCTCTGTGTAGTAAAAATGAGGTGTGAGTCTTAACCACGCGACTCAGTTAGGACTCTCCCATCCCCGGCGCAAGGCGGGTACCTTACCGCTGGGACTGGGAGTCATACACAACCACATGCACAAACAACTAGTTACTGTGAGTTAGCATGCATTCTTGGTGATCACACAGTAACAGAAATTTCACCCAAACACTCACATGCATTTAATAGCTGTAAACATGCAGCAGTTTATTCCACGTCATCAATCAACAATTAAACACGTAACATATAGTGCCGGCTTTTACTTATCGGTCTTCTCACGTTCAGCATATCTGAATCAAACAAGACGTTGTGATGACGTAATCCTGTACGTCACCACTCCGCTGCACAATCAGCAATAATATGCAAACACAGACAATTCTTTAAGTACACGCAGATACTATAACATACATCTACTTAATTTCCCCCACTCTGGGGTATTTACTAGCCACTACATGGCTTTCCTACCTCGAACCCGTGCAGTCGGGTTGCTGCCCACCACGTGACAAAGCATACTTAATCCATTCACTTGGGTACTGGTCACCTCGTGACAATTCTGTTAATCAAACAATACTTAACTCATTCACTTGAGTACTAGTCACCTCGTGACAATTCTATTAATCAAACACAATCAACTTCTATCTATCAAACAACTGACGCATAGCCACCACGTGGCACGTCCTGACCCCTTGCTGCGGGGCAATAGCTTGAGCCCACTCGTCCATTACCCAACCAGGCCACATGGCGGGCACGGCACGACGTCTCGAAGCATGACCACTGACACACCCTAGACCAACTCCACAGGATGGTTTCTCTTTTACTAGGTTAGGCTCACGGTTCACCCGTAGGTTCCTCCCGTGTCTCCTTACCTTAGTCTCACATATTAATAGGATTCTTTGTATCTTTCCCGAAGGATCAACAATTCTTCTCCTTATTAATATGTACAAGTATCCTCAACAGGATATAACTCATATACCCGTCCAGATGCACTCTCTGAGCCTCAAGCTATCGTCATAGCAATATAAAACCTTTCTGACCCTATTGCCAGGATAGGGCAATGACCATCGTCATGGTGATTATAAAAACTGAGGTCTCAAGTGCCATGTGACGTTGTTCTAATCGATGTCTCACATCGATAGCATAACCAAATCCGAAACCCACCAATAACTCCCTTTGCATGATTTTAATTTAAGTCACCGTCGTGACGAGTTTTCAAAATAAAGTTTAGCGCTTCCGTACAAGGACTCTTGCCACCGTCGTGGAAAAGACTTAATAAAATACTCATAATGCCTCCGGAGTGTATGAGTTGGATTTGTAACACACCAATCATAGCAAACAATTATACTCTACTCCTATGTCTTCCTATCCAAGCTATCTTCCACAACATATTTTCTAGTCCTTTCATTCTTTTAGTATTCTATATCTCTAGCTAACACATACCAGACAAGCAGAGAATATACATACTCATGTAATCCACATAAGCATACAACCCTAGGAGCAGAGATGGAAGAACCCTCACCTTGGCCAACCTTCCCTACAATCCTCTCCTGTAACTTTAGTCTCCTCGGAGTTCCTGTTGCACTCTATTGCGTGCCGTTGTTCTTATAAGAACAACATTTACTTCATTAAGGTTATTACTTAACTTACTCATTATTTATCTCTCCATTACTCTCATGTGTAGTCCATGGTTGCCACAAAGTCAAGCTCTTGGTCTTTTTGGACTTCTCTATCCCGACCTATGCGTATCCTTCCTCGAACACTTGACTTACTCGAATATAACACTCTACTTGAGTGTTTCACATACTTGGATTTGAGTATTAGACCTCTATCTAATTTGTATTTGCATCTAAGGAAGCTTATCTAACTTGATTGGAAGGAATCCTAATTTTAGGAAGGTCTAAGTATTTTGTTTCAACTTGTGTTCTTACTCAGGTTCTAAGAAATCTAGTTTCTAAACCTCAATATACCTCTAATTCATCCTACTTAAGGCTTCCTAATAATTATAAAGGAATAAAATTACCATTTTAGAATTTGCACTTCATTGTCCCGCAAGTTTCCATCCTTGAGAAACAAGAAGGTACCTAAATTAATTCTTGATGCTTGATAGCAGATTTACAATTATTCTAGGGTGTTTAAGATTGAAAAGAAGAGGTTTGGAGCCCTCAAAATCACCCTTAAAGTGTATTTGGGCAACCCGACCAGGGACTCGGTACGTTAACGTCAAGGTTCAACCTTAGTAATCTCGGGCCAGCTCTTCACGGGTCTTGTTCAGCTAATATTCCAACCATATAATTTTAATAATACCAATCCAAGTCTATTTACTCAAATCCAAGCTCAATCCTAATTATTAACAATTTTCCCAAATTGAAAATAATTATAATTTCAATCTCAAATCCTTCCAAATTCGAATTTGGGCAAACCCGAAAATATAATTTCGATTCCTACCCCAACTAAGTGTTCAAGAACACTTTCTAGGTCTCAATCTACCCTCGAAACAATTCAATAGAAAGTCAATCGAAGAAATCCCTAAAAATGAAAAAAATTGGGGTTTCGAATGAAATTAGGGTTACCAACCTTTGATTCGATTGGTGGAAGATGTAGCAGATGTTGGAGTCCAGCTCTGGTGGTCGTGGTCGGCGTCGAACCGCTCTCCTCCGGCAAGTTTTCGACGAATTTCTGGCGAAACCTCCATCCCCTTTCTTCCTCTCATGCTCCCTCTCTCTCTCGCCTTCTCTCTCCCTCACGATCCCCTCTCTTTCTCTTTTCTTTTTCTTTGTTCTAATCTAATCTTTTCTCCATTCCTTTATAATATATATATATATATATATATATATATATATATATATATATATATATATATATATATTTACATACCTAACCCCACGTCAAACCCACCCATTTTTTCTTTAAAAAAAAAATTATTATTATTATTGTAATTAAAATATATAATAATTAATTAAATAAATAATAAATAGTTATAATTAAAAATAAATAAATTAATAATTAAATAAATAAATAACTAATATGTATTTTCTTTTCTTCTTCTTTTTTTGAAATAGATAATAAGATAAATAATAATCACTTAAGAATAATAAAGATATATTTTTAATTTAATTTCCTTTCTCTATTTAATTCAGGTTTCTAATTTCTTAGGTCCCGAATTAAATCCCAAAAATTATTTTCTACTCCTTTTCTTTTCCTTTTTATTTTATTTTAAACCTCGAAAAATTTTCTCGGGTATTACAATCTTTGAAAAATTTCTTTCCGGTTTCTTTTAACTTTCATACCTTTTTTCTATATTCTTTCTGGGATTTTAATCCCTAGCCCCGGAATAAATCATTCTTAAATCCTCGAAATTTTTAAATAAATCATTATTTAATCCTCGAAATATTTCCAGGGTATTACATTCTTCCCCCCTTAAGAAATTCGGTACCCAAATTTCATCTCCTTCGTGGGGTTGTTGGCTTGTTGCCATCGCTCAGCTCAATTTCATCTATGGTTTCCCTTAATGTGGAAGTTTTACCATTTTACCCTACGGTTCATCTTTCTTTCCTAGAGGCTCAATGTCTCTATCTGGTTTCTACATATTCTTTGTTTCAACTTGTGTTCTTACTCAGGTTCTAAGAAATCTAGTTTCTAAACCTCAATACACCTCTAATTCATCCTACTTAAGGCTTCCTAATAATTATAAAGGAATAAAATTACCATTTTAGAATTTGGACTTCATTGTCCCGCAAGTTTCCATCCTTGAGAAACAAGAAGGTACCTAAATTAATTCTTGATCCTTAATAGCATATTTACAATTATTCTAGGGTGTTTAACATTGAAAAGAAGAGGTTTGGAGCCCTCAACATCACCCTTAAAGTGTATTTGGCCAACCCGAGCAGGAACCCGATACGTTAACGTCAAGGTTCAACCTTAGTAATCTCAGGCCAGCTCTTCACGGGTCTTGTTCAGCTAATATTCCAACCATATAATTTTAATAATACCAATCCAAGTCTATTTACTCAAATCCAAGCTCAATCTTAATTATTAACAATTTTCCCAAATTGAAAATAATTATAATTTCAATCCCAAATCCTTCCAAATTTGAATTTAGGCGAATCCGGAAATATAATTTCGATTCCTACCCCAACTAAGTGTTCAAGAACACTTTCTAGGTCTCAATCTACCCTCGAAACAATTCAATCGAAAGTCAATCGAAGAAATCCCTAAAAATGAAAAAAATTGGGGTTTCGAATGAAATTGGGGTTACCAACCTTTAATTCGATTGGTGGAAGGTGTAGGAGATGTTGGAGTCGAGCTCTGGTGGTCGTGGCCGGCGTCGAACCGCTCTCCTCCGGCAAGTTTCCGACGAATTTCCGGCGAAACCTCCATCCCCTTTCTTCCTCTCGTGCTCCCTCTCTCTCCCTCACGATCCCCTCTCTTTCTCTTTTCTTTTTCTTTGTTCTAATCTTTTCTCCTTTCCTTTATAATATATATATATATATATATATATATATAACCCCACGTCAAAGCCACCCATTTTTTTCTTTTAAAAAAAATTATTATTATTATTGTAATTAAAATATATAATAATTAACTAAATAAATAATAAATAAATTAATAATTAAATAAATAAATAACTAATATGTATTTTCTTTTCTTCTTTTATTTGAAATAGATAATAAGATAAATAATAATCACTTAAAAATAATAAAGATATATTTTTAATTTAATTTCCTTTCTCTATTTAATTCAGGTTTCTAATTTCTTAGGTCCCGAATTAAATCCCAAAAATTATTTTCTACTTCTTTTCTTTTCCTTTTTATTTTATTTTAAACCTCGAAAAATTTTCTCGGGTATTACAATCTTTGAAAAAATTTCTTTCCGGTTTCTTTTAACTTTCATACATTTTTTCTATATTATTTCTGGGGTTTTAATCCCTAGCCCCGGAATAAATCATTCTTAAATCCTCGAAATTTTTAAATAAATCATTCTTTAATCCTCGAATTTTTCCAGGGTATTACATTCTTCCCCCCTTAAGAAATTCGGTCCCCGAATTTCATCTCCTTCGTGGGGTTGTTGGCTTGTTGCCATCGCTCAGCTCAATTTCATCTATGGTTTCCCTTAATGTGGAAGTTTTACCATTTTACCCTACGGTTCATCTTTCTTTCCTAAAGGCTCAAGGTCTCTATCTGGTTTCTACATATTCTTTCTGTGATCCTTGGTATTTCTAGTTTCGTAGTTAATCACCCCTCCGCGAGGTGTTAACCGACAGACTCCATCTGTCGTCGTATCCTTCCCCGAGGATACCTAACTTTCCTAGTTTTGATTTACTTTGTGCTACTAATTTGGCAATGAAGTGTTTGGCACGTAACACATGCCATGCTCCAATTTGGTTCTCCGAGGAGTTAACTATTGCCTCCTCTAGTGAGGCTTACCTTGACTCAATTTGCTTGTCCGACTAGCTACCTTCGTAGTGACTTCTTATATCCGTCTTGGAACATGCCAAGACACTAGCTATTTGCATAGCACACTCGGTTCTACTTCTATAAACTCTAACTGACGAAGTACTCCGCCTCATCGGATTCCCCGTACCTAAGTATCCTCTACTACCAAGCAGCTACCCTTCTGCTGGTATTCCCCCGATATATTCCTTGTAAACGACTTCTCCAGAAAAGTCCGTTTACATCTTACTACACCCTTTACTCTACATCTAGACTTATCACTTACATGGCATACACCCTACGTAGGTGTTTATACTTTGTGCCATCAATGTACCCAACCCTTCCGAGGTTGTTACACTCTGTACCGACTCGGTTTACCTTACTCGTGTCTTAACGAGGCTAAATACCATGACACTAGCGCAACCATGTATTACACTTACCGTTTCTCCATCAAACGGTAAAAAATCTTACATTTATGACTCGTGTTTCCCTCTCTTTTCCGGACTTCTACACTTACCCTTAGTGGTTTCCATAACCACCTCAGGTTACTCCCTTTCGACATCCTATGTCTGACTGACTTAGACTCTTCTCTGACTACTACTTGTAGTCATTTCTGTTTATAATGGAAACTCATCAGTCTCCTCCTTACCATTATACTCATTACTCTGCCTCAAGCTCAGTTCGGTCTTCACATCCGAAGACCTCGCTTAACATGACTATGACTGTGGATCTATACCACCCTCAGATTAGTCCACTTAGAGTTGCACATCCTATGCTAACTCTATTCATTGGGTTTCTGTTGGCTTTTACCCTAACTTGGCTCACTCGGACTCCTCAACTCACTTAGATCCTGTATTCTTACTTGGAATACTTGATCCGTTAACTCCAACGTGAACCTTTCTGGACATGCTCTACTCCCCTTGACCAAATGGGATCCGCTCCCACGGTTTGACTCTTTCCTTTCTTATGGTGTGGCATATGTTCACGAACATATACCGCCTCTTGCAAGTGTGTTACCCATTGGGTTCGAATCGTCCCTAACAGTAGCATACCTGTTTTATCATTTTGGCTCGCATCCCCAAATGCTTACCCGACTCCGTTCCCGTATTCACTCTCTTCTTTTCTATTTTGTACCTACGTTGTACTCTTTCTTCGAGTATTGCTCAATACTCGTTACTCACTAAATCCTCCTTCTCGATTAACCGTCCTCATGGTTAATTTTCCCTTTAAGTCACCCACATTGCCATTTATACGTTTGGTTTGTCCACTCAGTCTCCACCCATACACGGGCTTCAGACTAACGGATTTACGGTTCACCAACTTGTGGAACTAGCTTACTTAGCTATGTCCACTACAATCTGTGTAATATACATACACTTACGGTAGTAGTTGGTTCTCCACCTCCTACTTGACTCTTATCCTATGGGGTCTTATAGGCTTCCGCTCTTCCCCCCATATAGGACTACTTATCCCTGTCTACTTTCTCTCCCCTCGGGCCTCCACGAGTCCCTTTGGGGTTTATCTCTCACATTGTCTCGTTCGAGAGCTATATACCGCAATAGCAATCATTTTCTTATCTCTGGACGGTACCCGAAGGTCTGCGCCCATTTCCACTTCTAGACCTGCTCTGGTCTAATGCTTTCGGGTCCATTATCACCCTATGACCCCTTAAATGGGTAACCCTTAGGTTTACCTGTATACTCCCTTGGCACTTTAGCACTCTCTAGTGCTTTTCGAGGTTTACTTAACTTTAATCACTCCAAGTGAGTGATTTCTCAACTACATCTACCATCCTTATACAGCTTACCTGTAAAAGGACTATTGTTTGGTAGGGTATTGGTCACATGAGTTAGTTTTCTTAGGCACCCTGTGGGTTTTAAAAATTAATTCAAGTTTATTTCTTAGAATATGATGCCTAAGGTTTTTGTAAATTGTTAGGGTTTAACAAATTGGAATGACACAAATTGAGAAAGAGTTTTCATGAAAATTTGCCTTCCAATGGTTATCCCTAGTATTTTCAAGAAAAGTTTGAGGGTCTTTCAGAATCTCTCATCCAGAAAGACCAAAAAGATTTTTATAAAAATTTCTCATGTGATCAATATCCTATTCTTTATGCTCTTCCTTAAGCAACCCAAGAGAGTTTGGTTGGGCTTAATCCCTTCTTTCCCCCCTTGTTTGCTTAAGGAACTAGTAGTTCATGGATCGAGCGCAGGGTTGGACTAGACTCCTTCCCCGTGCCTTACTATTTACTCTGTTTCCTGCTCGGCGTATGGTCACGCTCTACACGTTTACATATGCCTCTACTTCCTAACATTTATTTCTACGGCATATGGTTCGGTCACTTTGCCCTTCCATATACCGTATCCTGATTTTCTAGTCCGTAGACTTCTACTTCTATACTGTGGCATACACAACCTCTTTTCTGTTTACTTTCTAGGAAGGACAACTCACTTCCTTCATCCATAGCATACCGCACAGTCGTGACCCATTCACTTGGTCATTTTCATGTCGATCTCATGCCTCATGCCCTGTTTATTCTTGTCTGTAAACTTTCCATTTCAATCGCCCCATGGACTTACTTTCTTTTCTACACGCCAGGCGTGTCTTTTCTTTCACTTTTCAAACCATTCCTAGCCTGAACTACCATTCACTGCATATTTCTATTCTACTTGCATTCCATACTATAATCAAACAACTTGCGCCTATATCATAGCGCACAATGTGCCGCTAACAGAGCACACGCATCGTCTCATTTAACACCTTGCAAAACAATCACACATTGTAGCACATTCCTGCCTACAATTCAACCAAATGTGTCAGTGTCTAGGTAGCATCCTCCATGGATGTATCCTTTCCCTATTATGGTGTCCCAAGGTTCCCGGGGTCACTACCACCCCTCCTTACGCCTTAGTGCTCATCTGCACTTGTGTATTGTACAGGTTATATGCTTTGCATAGAATTTCACATACACATTCTATGCCTAAAGCGATGACTCGAAAGAATTCATGACTCAACATCCTGAGCAACCTCACAAGTGCCCGTCGGAACCACCGTTACGTCC
Organism: Senna tora; assembly: GCA_014851425.1. Lineage (NCBI taxonomy): Eukaryota > Viridiplantae > Streptophyta > Magnoliopsida > Fabales > Fabaceae > Senna > Senna tora. Next base: position 30,325,012 of record CM026264.1, read on the forward strand.
GGATTCATAATGGATAGTCGGACTGACACCCGAGACTACTAGTTAGCTTCACACCCTTAAAGAATAACCAGGCTCTGATACCAAGTTTGTCACGACCCCCGTTTAGAGGACCGTGACTGGCACAGAAACAGGGAATATCCCTATGCCTATAAGCCTTATCACCTAATTGACAGAATAGCTATTAATGAAAAATACATTCACATGCATTATAATACCATGGCTACACCGAAATGGTGGCCTATGCTAGGCAAGCAAATCCACGGCCAGTGCCGCTTCGGGATATAGATATAGGAAAACACACATAATATATAACCTGTGTACTGGCTACACATCTGAAGATGCTGCCTATCCTATTCACATGCAACAGATATATGTATATATATATATTTTGAAAACAAATTTTCCCTGTATCGCAGTAAAATAAATCCTGATCTTTAAGGTGTGTGAAGCTGACAGTTCTAGATTTAGTAATACAATCTAATTGGGTACGTCTACCCTTTACTTTATGATACAATGATAAAGTAAAATAAATTACAGTTACAATTTATTCACCCACATGAACAAGTTGTGGGTCTTGGAAAGTTTTGCTTGTCCCTCGTTCCATCGATACTTCTTCCACCTGTACTTAACCTGTCTCTGTGTAGTAAAAATGAGGTGTGAGTCTTAACCACACGACTCAGTGAGGACTCTCCCATCCCCGGCGTAAGGCGAGTACCTTACCACTGGGACTGGGAGTCATACACAACCACATGCACAAACAACTAGTTACTGTGAGTTAGCATGCATTCTTGGTGATCACACAAAAACAGAAATTTCACCCAAACACTCACATGCATTTAATAACTGTAAACATGCAGCAGTTTATTCCATGTCATCAATCAGCAATTAAACACGTAACATATAGTGCCAGCTTTTACTTACCGGTCTTCTCACGTTCAGCATATCTGAATCAAACAAGACGTTGTGATGACATGAGCATTAGCGTTACATGTAAACGATAGTGGCTAAATTTCAAGTTTCTAAATCTCTCAAGTATATGTGTATAGGGCACCATACAGTGAGTGGACCTTCGGGCACACTGAGAGCCGATCAGAGGGGCCAACCAGGTGAGGGGCTTTCCCATCCTTGTCCTATAGGGATGACTGCGGATATGGATATATGGCCTGCCTTCTTGCCTACTTGTAGGAATCATGTAATAGATAACATGCTATTGTTGTTCCTAAATTATAGTATATGTGATAACGTGCTATACGTGTATATATGAACTGTAAAAGCTAGGGTGGCTCAATGAGCCTTATATGGAAAGCAGGTCCTTGGAACTTACATGATATCGGGGGTAGGATCGAGTCAATCTTATATGTGAGGGTCTCGGGATACTAGACACCAATCTCATTGATTATTATTCGAAAAATATATCAGTGAATGTAAATCTTTTTTTTGAAAACAAACACCGGTGATTTTTGTTCTAACTTGAGAGATTCCGAATGAGAAAACCATTTGGAAGTTTAGATTTTCCTGAGAAGAAGTAAAATGAATAAGTAGCGGTTCATAGGGGTCATTTATGGTACAACGCGGGAACTGAGTCTATCACGAATGGTCCGGGTAGATTGAGTTTGTTATCTTGAATCAAACTCATAGGAATACAAAGTATATGAGTACACCACATTGTGGCTATTGCCTTGGTTGAACCGAGGTCAGATGAGTCGCCGGCTATGCTCCAAGGGAAGTCTTGGGGTCAGATTAGTGTTCCAAGAAAAGTGTTGGGGCCAGGGGTTCCTAGAATGATCAACTAGGCTCCCATATTGCTCACGTGAGATATGCCTTCGAGCCAGATTCTCTCCTAACGGAGATATGCCTTCGGGCCAGTTTATGGTTACGGTTATTTGAACATGGATATCCAGATGGAATTATATGTTAAGTTATGATTGATGTATGTATGAATTTAAACGTACGTAAAACCATGCTTTAAATTCTATGTTGTGAATATTATAATTGCAAATTGCATGACCACGTAACACATGGAAATTTAAATCCGTTATATGCGTATGTGATTGTGATTGGCTCCTTTTCCCCAGTTGTAGTGGTACCCGCTACTACACCAGGGATGGGAGAGCCTCTCACTGAGTCCGTTTGACTCACCCCAATGTTAAATGTTACAGACACAGGTGATATAGCCATCGGGAGCGCTTCCACTTCATCTTAGGGAGGCGGACAGACTTAGAGACTGCACGCATTGTTCGCGTGGGTAGTATTGATATATGTATTTTGTCAGGATATATATGTATATGAATCATTTGGTATAGCATTGTTTTGTACAGTTGCTATATATATATATATGTATATGTCACACTCTAGAATTGTCGGCTTCATACAGATTAAAGATTGGTCTTGTTGTTGGGAACATAAGCTATGATATGGTATATATCATGTGTCTATATATATGTATATGACTTCCGCATGTGAATAGGATAGATCACACGCATTGAGCGTGTGATCAATATGTAAATTTATATGTATATGTGACCGAATACTTGATTGTATGAAAATACGGCTTCCGCATGTGAATAGTACAGGTCACACGCATTGAGGCGTGTGATCAATATGTAAATTATATGCAGGTGTCTGATTGAATATATATACTTGACTGTACACAAGATTTCTGCATGTGATAGGATAGATCACCCGCCCTGAAGCGCGTGATCAATATGTATATTATATGTACGTGTGATTGATTATGTGTATATGTATAGACTGAAGCGGCGTTGAGCGAGCCGTGGATTGCACGTTACTTAGGTCACCGGATAGGGATGGCCATAAATACTATATATTGTTTGTATTAGAAATGGGTAGTTATGCACATACAAGAATGTCAATCAGGGATTAGAGGCTTACGGGATAGGAGAAATCCTACCTCCCGTGCCGGTCACGGACGTCCGATAGGGGGTCGTAACAAGAACACTTATCGGTGAAAATTTATTAAAAAAAGAAAAATGAATATCAAGTTTTCGAAAACAATCATCGACAAAAACTGATTAAAAAAAGAAAAATAAATATTAATTTTCGAAACACTCATCGGCGAAAACTGATTAAGAAAAAAGAAAAATGAATATCAAGTTTTCAGAACACTCATCGGCAAAAATTGATTAAAAAAAGAAAAATGAATATCATGTTTTGGAAAACACTCATTGGCTAAAACTGATTAAAAAAAGAAAAATGAATATCAAGTTTTCGAAACACTCATCTACGAAAACTGATTAAAGAAAATAAAAATGAATATCAAGTTTTCGAAACACTCATCGGTGAAAACTGATTAAAAAAGGAAAATAAATATCAAGTTTTTGAAACACTCATCGATGAAACTTATTAAAAAAAGAAAAATAAATATCAAGTTTTCGAAACACTCATCGGTGAAAAACTAATTAAATAAAGAAAAATGAATATCATGTTTTCAAAACACTCATCGGCTAAAACTGATTAAGAAAAAGAAAAATGAATATCAAGTTTTGAGAACACTCATCGGCGAAAACTGATTAAGGAAAAGAAAAATGAAAATCAAGTTTTTGAAACACTAATCGGCAAAGACTGATTAAAAAAAGAAAAATGAATATCACGTTTTCGAAACACTGATCGGCGAAAACTGATTTAGAAAAAGAAAAATGAATATCAAGTTTTTGAAACACTAATCGATGAAAACTAATTAAATAAGGAAAAATGAATACCACGTTTTCAAAACACTAATTGGCGAAAACTGATTAAGAAAAAGAAAAATGAATATCAAGTTTTCGAAACACTCATCGGGGAAAACTATTTTAAAAAAAATGAATATCAAGTTTTCAAAACACTCATTGGCGAAAACTATTTAAAAAAAAGAAAAATGAATATTACGTTTTCCAAACAGTTATCGGCGAAAACTGATTAAAAAAAGAAAAATGAATATCAAGTTTTCAGAACACTCATCGACGAAAACTGATTAAAAAAAGAAAAATGAATATCAAGTTTTCGAAACACTCATCGACGAAAACTATTTTAAAAAAATAAAAATAAATATTACGTTTTCGAAACACTCAACGGCGAAAACTAATTAAAAAATAGAAAAATTACTATCAAGTTTTCGAAACACTTACCGGCGAAAACTGATTAAAAAAAAGAAAAATAAATATTAAGTTTTTGAAACACTTATCGGCTAAAACTGATTAAAAAAAGAAAAATGAATATCAAGTTTTCAAAACACTCATCGGCGAAACCTGATTAAAAAAAAAGAAAAAAGAATATCAAGTTTTCAGATGACTCATCGGCGAAAACTGATTAAAAAAAGAAAAATTAATATTAAGTTTTCAAAACACTCATCGGTAAAAGCTAATTAAAAAAAGAAAAATGAATATCAAGTTTTCGAAACACTCATCGATGAAAACTAATTAAATAAAGAAAAATGAATATGAAGTTTTCGAAACACTCATCGGCGAAAATTGATTAAGAAAAAAAATGAATATCAAGTTTTCAGAACACTCATCGGCGAAAACTAATTAAAAAAAGAAAAATGAATATCAAGTTTCGAAACACTCATCGGCGAAAACTATTTAAAAAAAAAGAAAAATGAATATTACGTTTTCGAAACATTCAACGGCGAAAACTGACTAAAAAATGGAAAATTACTATCAAGTTTTCGAAACACTCATCGGCGAAAACTGATTAAAAAAAGAAAGATGAATATCAAGTTTTCGAAACACTCATCGGCAAAAACTAATTCAAAAAAGAAAAATGGATATCAAGTTTTCGAAACACTCATTAGCGAAAACTTACTAAAAAAAGAAAAATGAATATCAAGTTTTCGAAAAACTCATCGTGTAAAGGCATATGTAAACGTGTAGAGTGTGACCATATGCTGAGCAGGAATCGTGTTAAGAAGTAGAGGCATATGTAAACGTGTAGAGTGTGACCATATGCTGAGCATGAAACGGGCTAAATGGGAAGGCACAGGGAAGGAGCCTAATCCAACCCTGCGCTCGATCCATGAACTGCTAGTTCCTTAAGCAAACAAGGGGGAAAGAACGGATTAAGCCCAACCAAACTCTCTTGGGTTGCTTAAGGAAGAGCATAAAGAATAGGATATTGATCACATGAGAAACTTTTGTAAAATCTTTTTGGTCTTTTCGGATGAGAGATTCTGAAAGACCCTCAAACTTTTCTTGAAAATACTAGGGATAACCATTGGAAGGCAAATTTTCATGAAAATTCTTTCTCAAATTGTGTCATTCCAATTGATTAAACCCTAACCATTTACGAAAACCTTAGGCGCCATTTTCTAATAAATAAACTTGAATTAATTTTAAAACTCACAGGGTGCCTAAGAAAACTAACTCATGTGACCAATACCCTACCAAACAATAGTCCTTTCACAAGTAAGCTGTATAAGGATGGTGGATGTAGTTGAGAAATCACTCGCTTGTAGTGATTAAAGTTAAGTAGACATCGAAAAGCACTAGAGAGTGCTAAAGTGCCAAGGGAGTATACAGGTAAACCTAAGGGTTACCAATTAAGGGGCCATAGGGTGATAATGGACCTAAAAGTATTAGACCGGAGCAGGTCTAGAAGTGGAAATGGGCGTGGACCTTCGGGTACTGTCCAGAGATAAGAAAATGAGTGCTATTATGGTAGATAGCTCTCGAACGAGATAACGTGAGAGATAAACCCCAGAGGAACTCGTGGAGGCCCGAGGATAGAGAAAGTAGACAGGGATAAGTAGTCCCATAAGGGGGGAAGAGCGGAAGCCTATAGAACCCCATAAGATAAGAGTCAAGTAGGAGGTGGAGAACCAACTACTACCGTAAGTGCATGTATAGTACACATATTGTAGTGGACATAGCTAGGTAAGCTAGTTCCACAGGTTGGTGAACCGTAAATCCGTTAGTCTGAATCCCGTGTATGGGTGGAGACTGAGTGGACAAACCAAACATATAAATGGCCATGGGGGTGCCATAAAGGGAAAATTAACCGTAAGGACGATAAATCAAGGAGCATAATGTAGTGAATAATGAGTATTGAGAAATACTCGAAAGAAGAGTACAACGTAGGTACAAAACGAAAAGAAGAGAGTGAATACGGGAACAGAGTCGGGTAAACATCTGGGAATGCGAGCCAAATGATAAAATAGGTATGCTACCGTTGGGGGCGATAGGTATGCTACCGTTGGGATCGTGTATAAGTGCAGATACACTTAAATGAAATCACCTCTACGAATGTGGAGTGGGGCCGCTCCTATGAGATTCTGGCAAAATCTCTAGAGCATTCGTTATGAAACAGGCACGCGTAAGGCCTTTGTAACGCGCAAAACCGACGTTAACAGCAAAAATGTGGGGGGGTATAATCTGACTCTTAATACCTCTAGTATACAACAAGAGTTGTTGGTTCATAGAAGCCGGCTTCATTGACATCTCTGTGTACTATGTGTTATTGGTCTAGGTCTAGTTCATAGTCGGAAAGACACTATATACAATGGTTATATCCATGAGAGAAACTCAGTGATAAATGTGGTTCTTTATTTGATACATGTGGGGATTGTTGTAAATATGAGTGCACATATACTTTTTTTTTTGATAAACCAGGGCGGTACCTGGACCACTTCATTGATAGGAGCAATCGCTCAAAAGAACATTACAAATAATCGAAGGAAAATCTTCAAGCCAAACTACTGAGTTTGACGTTACATCTGAAAAATTAAAATCAGCTTTGACCAAAGTATGTGCAACCATATTTGCATCTCTAGGTGCCCACTTGAAAGACAAAAGATCAAACTGAGACTTAAAATCTAAAATGTTCTCAACAATTAATCTTAAATACGATAAATCAAGCTTTGAACTTAACAATAAATCATAGACTTTTTTGCAATCACCTTCCACTTCAATCTTGTTGCAGTTCATCTCCTTAGCAAATTTAATTTCTTCAAGAATGGCTAAGGCTTCCAAATACTCAATTAATTGGACACCTGGAATTAAGACCAGTTTGGCTGCTAGACACCTGCCATTGTAGTTACGGATCACACACCCAATCCTTCCATCACTATTATTGTCATACCCTGCATCCACATTCACTTTCACATTGGACCAATGTGGTGGATCCCACTTAGCACTAACCTCGGCCTCCCTTCCATCATGGCTCAATTCGTCCTTCCTTCCTTCATTCAATTCACACCACAAAGCATTAACCTCATCCCAACACTTCAACAAACTCCCTGCCTCTTCGCCCAATCTCAGCTTGTTTCTCCGAGCCCAAATACGCTGCATCATCAAACACATCACCTACACCTCCTTTGCACTCGCACACTTCAGTTTAGATTCGAACCAATCTGCAAAATAGGTCCCTTCCTCCGTTACAGTTGTCACAACTCCAACTTGACGCTAGAAATCCTGCACGGTTGGACAGTCGCACAAAGCATGAAAAATTGTTTCACTTCCTTCATTACACAAAAAACAAATATCTTCTAAATCCATCCCTCTCCCTTTCAGGTTTTTACAGGTGGGTAGTATGTTTCTACAAGCCCTCCACATAAAACTCCTTGTATTTGGGGTGACCTTCATATTCCACACTCTTTTCCACACCTGTTTGTATTTGCTCCACCCATTACTAGCTTCGTAAGACTTATGAACAGTTTTGTATGCTGTTTTGACCGAGAAAATGCCATTTCCCGTTAAACTCCACATCCAAATATCTTCCCTACCCCTGTGGCTCAAAGGAATACCAAGGATAGCCTTAGACACTTCAGGTTCAAAAGCTTGCATAATTAATTGTGAATTCCACATGTTAGTTTCCTGTACAATAAGATCACTCACCCTTGAGTCTGCTCCCAAATGGTTGTTAATATTGTGTGGTATTAAGAAATTCTCAATTGATGGAATCCATGGGGTGTTGAACACATTTGTTTTGGTACCGTCTCCGATCCTTCTTACTAGTCCCTTTTTCAACGCCTCTCTGCCCTGCATTATACTTCTCCACGTAAAGGAAGGATTAGAACCCAACCTTGCTTCCATAAACGAACCATGCCTAAAGTATTTTGCTTTAAGGGACTTAGCTAACAAAGAATTAGAGAACTGTAGTAACCTCCATCCTTGTTTAGCTAACAGTGCTAAATTAAATTTTCTAATGTCTCTAAAGCCCATACCTCCACAACTCTTAGGATGGGATAGCCCCTCCCAGCTAACCCAGTGAATTTTAGAGCCATCAGAGTTATCGCCCCACCAAAATTTAGCCATCAACATATTCAGCCTGTGACACAAATTATTCGGTAATAAAAAACAACTCATAGAGTAGGTTGGGATTGATTAGGCTACTGCCTTTATCAGTACTTCCTTCCCTGCTTTTGACAATAATTTCTCCTTCCATCCCTGCATTTTCTTCCATACTCTATTAACGATAGATTTAAATGAATTAAATTTATCCCTGCCAACCATAGTAGGTAACCCCAAATATTTCTCATTGAATGCTACACTGCGAATATTGAGTTTCCCCATAACAAGGTTTTGCATTCCTTGACTGACACACGGGCTAAAATAAATTGCAGATTTCTCATAGTTAATTACCTGACCCGACGCGTTCTCATAATTCCTTATTACTACCATCAAATTCTCAATATCTCGGGGGTTCGCCCGACAAAATAAGAGGCTATCATCTGCAAAAAATAAATGTGATACTATTGGTGCATTCGGGCATACCTGAACACTACGGAAGGTGTCATTGCTCACTGCATCATGGAGTAGGCAGCTAAATCCTTCTGCGCAGAGTAGGAACAGATAAGGGGAAAGCGGATCTCCTTGCCTTAGTCCTCTTTCTGGTGTAAAGTATCCAAAGTCCTCCCCATTAACCATCACTGAAAACGAGACTGATGAAATACATTGCATAATTAATTGGACCCATCTCTGGCTAAATCCCAGTTTTAACATCATAACCTCCAGAAAACCCCATTCAACTCTATCGTACGCCTTACTCATGTCAAGTTTCACAGCCACAAAACCATTCTTATTATTGCGCTTCATCTTTAGAGCATGTAAGAGCTCGTATGCAAGCAGGACATTATCCGTGATTTGGCGGTTCGGTACAAACGCGCTTTGATTATCCGAGATAATCAATGGTAGAATGTTTCTGAGTCTGTTAGCTAAAACTTTCGAGATTATCTTGTAAGACACATTGCACAGGCTAATTGGACGGAAATGCGTCAAATCCTCAGGGTCATTCTTCTTCGGGATTAGAACAATTCTGGTGTGATTAATTAACTTCGAGAAGACTCCATCATTCAAAAAACCCAATACCATCCTTGTTACATCTTCACCTACAACCTCCCAATATTTTTGATAAAATAATGCTGGAAATCCGTCTGGCTCGGGTGCTTTCGTAGGATACATACTGAACACCGCTTCCTTCACCTCCTCTCTAGTGAACCTATCATCCAGGTTCTTATTCATGTCGCTTGTAACTTTCGTCGGAACCTTGCCGATGACTTGGTCAAACTCCGAGGGCTGACTCGAGGAGAAAATATTTTGAAAGTAATTCACCGCTATCTCCCCCATATCTTTCTGTTCATCTTTCCACATCCCTACCTCATCTTTCAGACGTTTTATAGCATTATTCTTCCTTCTCGTCGACGCTGAGTTATGGAAGAATTTCGTATTTCTATCCCCTTCTCTCAACCACTGTACTCTAGATCGCTGCCTCCACATCACTTCTTCTTGCTCAAGTGCCTCCTTCAACTATTTTTCTATCCGTCGAACATCTACCCGATTCACCCCATCTCCCGAATCACTATATATCCTTTGTAAGGATTCCTGTAATGACCGGATTTTGTAGTTGATGTTCCCAAATTCCTCTTTATTCCACTTGGTCAATCTCTCCCTTATACCTTCCATTCGCGTCAAAATATCATCATCTCCATTCAGTGGTGGCTGCATCCTCCATCCTTCCTTAATGATATTTGCACAATCATTATGAACCGTCCACATTTGCTCCAAGCGGAATATTTTCCTTTTCCGACGCTGATTAGGAACTACCACATAATCGGTGTCAAGCTGTATGGGTAGATGGTCAGAGTCACTCCCTATGAGGTGGCTTAACTTATGATTAGGGAGCAACTCCACCCATTCCTGGTTAACTAATGCCCTGTCAAGTCGAACTTGGACATTCGCATCACCGTCTCTGTTGTTGTTCCAAGTGTATCTATACCCTGAATACCCTGGATCCATCATTGCACATTAATCAACCACATCTCTAAATAACTGTATCTGCCCTTCCGGCCTATTGTTAACGCTGCGTTGTTCATCCCCCGCAAGAACTTCATTAAAATCTCCTATCACCAACCATGGCATAGTTGGAATTACCTTAATTTTTCGTAAGATGTCCCAACTCTTATGACGCTGCGATGTAACCGGATCACCGTAGAAACCAGTAAGCTTCCATTCTCGACTCCCCTCCATCCTCACCACTGCATCCAAGTGGTATCTTGAATATGTACTAATTGCAACTTCCATCTCGCTTTTCCACATCATTAAGAGTCCACCACTCAATCCAGTACGTGGTACAATAAATCCATTCTTGTACCCCAATCTCCATTTCATTCTGTCACTCTCCCCCACGGTAAGTTTCGTTTCACAGAGGAAAATGACATCGGGATCTTGACTCCGTAGAAGGCGTCTTAAGGATTGTACTGCACCAGGGTTCCCAAGCCCTCTGCAGTTCCAAGATAATGTTTTCATGGTTGTCGGCAGGCCTAGCTACCAGGTCCCGCCGTTGCGTCTATGAGTGTGCTCTCAACACCACCTTCCATTACCAACCTCCAATCCTCCACCTGTATTAGTTAAATCATGGAACATTCGCTTTTTTATTACTTCCACTGGCACAAGGTTCTCCTTATCTCTTACCACTCTCTTCCACGTGGCACCCATTTTAACTCCTTTTGTATTTGACTTTTCCTTTCTCGGTTTCACACCCTCTTCTTCTCTTCCATCACTCTCTATCATCAATGTCATATCTGCCTCACTTCCCGCCTCCTTGCCTTCATTACCGCTCTGTTTTTGTAGCGTTTGCTTCTTCCCTTGCTCATCAATATCGCATACCATCTTAACCAATGTATCACAAGGTGTGATTCCCATCGATTGCTTATCCTTAACGGTTAATCTTGCGAGTTTTTCCAACACATCCTCGGTCTCCACTCTTTTCACCATTCCCACTTTGTGATTCTCCTCTGTGTTGCCATTCTCCATTGCATTCTTTCCTTCCCCACTCCATGCTACTCTTCTTCCTCCATGCTCTGCCTTCACCCATGCTCCCAATCCCCTCGTAACAAACGTCTCTCCCTTCTCCTCTGATTTCTTTCTCACCACACACTCGCCTTCATCATGTCCGAAGAAACCACAGTCGTAGCAACAACGCGGTATTTTTTCATACCTATAATCCACCCAAAACACCCCGTCACGTGTATTCCCCAAATTGGATCCCTTTCGTAAGTGTTGCCTCAGGTCAAAACTCACCAAACATTTCAAAAATAAGCTCCCTGTTTTCTGTTCTTCAAACAAACCCACCTCCAAGACTTCGCCTAACACCAAACCCAACTTACGCGCTACCTTCTCTGTACGGCAGTGTGGTGGGACACCCCACATTTGAACCCATAACTTCACCTTCGAAAACGTTGCGTAGTCCTCCCCCAAGTCACGATTCCATCTCACCAATATCAACCACCTATTGCGGAAATTCCAGGGACCTCCATCCAAAATTCGCACCATCTCGCTCTCATTGGAAAAGTGGAACAAGAAAGAATTTGTGCTTAATTCCTCCACCTTGAACCCTTTAGGTTGGCCCCAAATGTTCCTGAACGCATTCTCCATAGCCCCCCTGTTTGCTGGTTTACTCGACACTACCTTTCCCATCAACGAGAAAACACATCTTTCAATCCGTGTTTGAATGTCGTCTTCATCATACACCACCAGCGCCTCATCCTCTGTTCCTGTCGATCCCATCGTTTCACCTGATACAGTACTTCTCCACCGTCGAGGATCGTGCGTGCACTGGTCTTATTGTTTAACAGAGGCGTTCGCAGTAATCCCAAAAAGCTAGACAATCACAGCTCGACTCACGGCCGTTCACGACGGTTGGAGAAGAACACGGCCACCGGCCGGAAAACACGTCAACTATGTTCGGTAGCGGCCACCAGAGAACCCTAGCAGACGCCGACCTAGCTAACGGAAAGTTCTATTAGCTTTTACTCAATATGAGTGCACATATACATGTGCAAGTGTGTGTCAAATAAAATTCTACATTATTTAAAATAAAGGAGACCCAAATATGTGATTTTATTAATTTATAATAATAAGTGAAAGATTGTTAGATTTTTATTATTACAAATTAAATAAAAGCATTATTTTTATTACTATTATTATTATATATATTATATATATGATGAAAGGTTTATTTATTATATATATATATATATATATATAGGTACAACGTGGTGCAAAGTGCAATGTAAAGGTTTGAAATGGTCAAAGAAGTTGCTTTTTAAATGGAACGAAACGTAGCCTAACGTTGCGCAAATCGACCACGTTTTATTATTGTTAATATATATATATATATATATATATATATATATATATATATATATATAATATACATATGAATAATATATAGGTATTTTTGCAGCAAGCTGAAATATAGTATATCAGTTTTTGAGAGAGTATTCATACTCTAATTTTTATGAGATTTAGTATGAGTTTCTATAATTCTTTTGTTCTTCTTGTTTTCTCCGGTGTGCGATATCGGGGACGAATTCATTTTATCCTGTGAGAGTGCCGTTACCTATTCTGTGAGGGTACCGGAATATCTCTTATGGTGAGTGTCCTAATCGGCACGACTCGAACTTAATTTTGAGAGAATCCCCAACAAAAACTGATTAAAAAAAATAAAAAATGAATATCAAGTTTTCGAAACACTCATCGGCGAAAACTATTTAAAAAAAAGAAAAATGAATATTACGTTTTTGAAACACTCAACGGCGAAAACTGATTAAAAAATGAAAAATTACTATCAAGTTTTCGAAACACTAATCGACGAAAACTGATTAAAAAAAGAAAAATGAATATCAAGTTTTCGAAACACTCATCGGCAAAAACTAATTAAAAAAGAAAAATGAATATCAAGTTTTCGAAACTCTCATTAGCGAAAACTTACTAAAAAAAGAAAAATGAATATCAGGTTTTCTAAAAACTCATCGGCAAAAACTGATTAAAAAAAAAGAAAAATAAATATTAAGTTTTCGAAACACTCATCGACGAAAACTGATTAAAAAAAGAACAATGAATATCAAGTTTTCAGAACACTCATCGGCGAAAATTTATTAAAAACAGAAAAATAAATATCAAGTTTTCAAAAACAATCATCGGAAAAAACTGATTAAAAAATGAAAAATAAATATCAAGTTTTCAAAACATTTAGCGACAAAAACTGATTAAAAAAAAGAAAAATGGATATCAAATTTTCAGAACACTCATCGGCGAAAACAGATTAAAAAAATAAAATTGAATATCAAGTTTTCGAAACACTCATCGGCAAAAACTATTAAAAAAGAAAAAAGAATATTAAGTTTTCGAAACACTCAACGGCGAAAACTGATTAAAAAATGAAAAATTACTATGAAGTTTTCAAAACACTCATCGGCGAAAACTAATTAAAAAAAAGAAAAATAAATATCAAGTTTTTGAAACACTCATCAGCGAAAACTGATTAAAAAAAGAAAATTATATATCAAGTTTTCAAAACACTCATTAGCGAAAACTTACTAAAAAAAGAAAAATGAATATCAAGTTATCGAAACACTCATCGACGAAAACTGATTAAAAAAAAAAAAATAAACATTAAGTTTTCGAAACACTCATCAGCGAAAAATGATTAAAAAAAGAAAAATGAATATCAAGTTTTCAAAAACACTCATCGATGAAAACTAATTAAATAAAGAAAAATGAATATCATGTTTTCAAAACACTCATCGGCGAAAACTGATTAAGAAAAAGAAAAATGAATATCAAGTTTTCGAAATACTCATCGGCGAAAACTGATTAAAAAAAGAAAAATGAATATTAAGTTTTCGAAACACTCATCGGTAAAAACTAATTAAAAAAGAAAAATGAATATCAAGTTTTCGAAACACTCATCGGCGAAAATTGATTAAGAAAAAGAAAAATGAATATCAAGTTTTCAGAACACTCATCGGCGAAAACTAATTAAAAAAAGGAAAATGAATATCAAGTTTTCGAAACACTCATCGGCGAAAACTATTTAAAAAAAAGAAAAATAAATATTACGTTTTCGAAACATTCAAGGGCGAAAACTGATTAAAAAATGAAAAATTACTATCAAGTTTTCGAAACACTCATCGGCGAAAATTGATTAAAAGAAGAAAGATGAATATCAAATTTTCGAAACACTCATTGGCAAAAACTAATTAAAAGAAGAAAGTTGAACATCAAGTTTTCGAAACACTCATTGGCAAAAACTAATTAAAAGAAGAAAGTTGAACATCAAGTTTTCGAAACACTCATCGGCAAAAACTAATTAAAAAAAGAAAAATGAATATCAAGTTTTCGAAACACTCATTAGCGAAAACTTACTAAAAAAGAAAAATGAATATCAAGTTTTCGAAAAACTCATCGGCAAAAACTGATTAAAAAAAAGAGAAATGAATATCAAGTTTTCGAAAAACTCATCGGCAAAAACTGATTAAAAAAAAGAAAAATGATTATCAAGTTTTCAAAACACTCATCGGCGAAACCTGATGAAAAAAAGAAAAAAAAATATCAAGTTTTCAGAACACTCATCGGCGAAAACTAATTAAAAAAAGAAAAATAAGTATCAAGTTTTAGAAAACACTCATCGGCGAAAACTGATTAAAAAAAGAAAAATGAATAATAAGTTTCGAAACACTCATCGGCGAAAATTGATTAAGAAAAAGAAAAATGAATATCAAGTTTTTAGAACACTCATCGGCGAAAACTGATTAAAAAAAGAAAAATGAATATCAAGTTTTCAAAACACTACGAAGATTGAGTCAAGGTAAGCCTCACTAGAGAAGGCAATAGTTAACTCCTCGGAGAACTAATTTCACCATATCCACTGTTGTGGTTAGGAACAGTTTGGAACTCAGTTTTAAATTGGGAATTCCAACCTGTTTCTAGTCCACATTCAAGCTAAGTCAGCTCTAATTGGAGAAGTTAAATCCAAACAAGATCAATACGCCGACCTCAAACAGATCAGAGATACAGTGGTTAAGGGGGAGAAGGATGATGTCCGATTCTCCATAGATCACAGTGGATACTTCGGTTGCAGGGACGACTGTGTGTACCTATGGTGGAGGGTTTGAAAGAAAGAATCCTTGATGAGGCACACAAGACAGCGTGCACAATCCATTCGGGTTGTAATAAAATGTATTAGGATCTGAGAGAATTGTACTAGTGGAATAGTACGAAGAAAGATGTGGCAAATTACGTATCTAGATGTCTAGTGTGTCAGTAGGTTAAGGCTGAACACCAAAAGCCCGTCGGATCAATTCAACAGATAGAAATTCCTGAAAGGAAATGGGAGAGAATTACTATGGATTTTGTGTCAGGATTGCCGCGATCATAGAGGGGTTCGATTCAGTTTAGGTAATCGTTGATCGGATGACCAAGTCCGCACATTTCCTGCCAGTTAAGACCACTTACGGAGTGGGTCAGTATGCCCAGTTGTACCTATGAGAGATAGTAAGGTTGCACGGAGTACCGGTGTCGATTATCTCTGACAGGGGGCCACAGTTTACCTCTCGATTCTGGAGAGCATTGCAGGAAGCGTTGGGGACGAGGGTAGATCTGAGTACAACATTTCATCCCCAAACAAACGGATAATCTGAGAGGACCATTCAGATTTTAGAGGACATGCTTAGAGCATGTGTTATGGATTTCGGCGGAGGGTGGGAGAAATACCTGTCGTTAGCGGAGTTTGCTTATAACAATAGTCACCAATCCAGTATTCAGATGGCACCCTTCGAGGCTTTGTACGGTCGGAAGTGCAGGTCCCCGATTGGGTGGTTCGAGGTCGGAGAGGCCAAGTTGGTTGGTCCAGAACTTGTGCAGGATGCTTTGGACAAGATAAAGTCCCTTAGAGAAAGGCTTGTCATGGCTCAGAGTAGGCATAACTCGTATGCTGACAACCGGAGAAGAGAGTTAGAGTTTGCTGTAGGTGAGCAGGTTTACTTAAAAATTTCACCAATGAGGGGCGTGATGAGATTTGGCAAGAAAGGCAAGCTAAGTCCAAGATACATCGGACCGTTTGAGATTCTAGAACGCATGGGGAATGTTGCCTACCGTCTAGAATTGCCAGCGGACTTGGAAGGAGTTCATCCGGTGTTTCACGTGCCTATGCTTCGCAAGTACCTGCCATATCCCTCTCACATAATCCAACCCCAGGAAGTACAACTAGCTGAAGTCTAACTTATGAGGAGAAGCCAGTGGAAATCCTAGATCGCCAGTTGCAGAAGCTGAGGTCAAAGGAGATACCATTGGTGAAAGTCCTGTGGTGAAACCATTTGGTTGAGGAAGCAACGTGGGAAGTTGAGGCGGAGATGCGCAGGACATATTCTCATATATTTCAAGACTAAGATTAGTATGTTAATTGAAATCCGGGGACCGAATTTCTTATGGGGGGAAGATTGTAATACCCGGGAAATTTTTCGAAGTTCAAAATAAAATAAAAGGGAAAGAAAGGAAGTAGAAAATAATTTTTAGGATTTAATTCAGGACCTAAGAAATTGGAAACCTAAATTAAATAGGGAAACGGGATAAAATTGGAATTTATTTTTCAGCCCTATTTATTTAATAATATTATTTTTATATATTAGAAAATAAAAGAAAAAAAAATTTAATTAGAAATAGGAGATATTAAATTGGGGATAGAAAAAGAATAAGAAAAGAAGGAAAAGAAAGAATAATAAAATGAAAGAAAATAGAGAGAGAGGAGGCCACGGGATTGAAGCAAAGAAGAAGAAAGAAAGAGAGAGAAAGAAGAGAGAGAGAGGGAGAAGAGGCGTGGAAGGAGAAGAAGAAGGAGAGGTGGGTTTCGCTGGAAAAGTGACCGGGGAGAGCTAGCCGACGCCGGAAAAAGTCACCGGAGGTCGGGTACGACGTCTACACCTTCCACCAATCGAATCAAAGGTTGGTAACCCCAATTTCATTCGAAACCCTCAATTTCTCCATTCTTAGGGATTTCTTCGATTCACCTTCGATTGGATTGTTTCGAGGGTAGATTGAAACCTAGGAAGTGTTCTTGAACACTTAGTTGGGGTAAGAATCGAGGTTATACCCGCCGAATTTGAATTTTGAAAGGTTTGGGAATGAAAATTCTAATTATTCCTAATTTGGGGAAATTATTAATAATTTGGATTGAGCTTGGATTTCAGTAAATAGGTTTGGATTGGAATTATTGAAATTATATTGTTGAATTATTAGTTGAACAAGACCCGTGAATAGCTAGCCCGAGGTTACTAAGGTTGAACCTTAATGTTAACGTGTCGGGTCCCTGCTCGGATTGCCCAAATACACTTTAAGGATGATGTTGAGGGCTCCAAACTTCTTTTTTTCAATCTTAAACACCCTAGAATAATTCTAAATATGCTATCAAGCATCAAGAATTATTTTAGGTACTTTCTTGTTTCTCAAGGATGGAAACTTGCGGAACAATAAAGTCCAAAATTTAAAATGGCAATTTAATTCCTTCGTAATTATTAGGAAACCTTAAGTAGGATAATTTAAAAGTATATTGAGGTTTAGTAACTCGAATCCAAGGCTCCAAAATCAAATCAAGGTGAGCAATAATTGTACGAAACCAAGTGTGCAGCACTTGAGATTTTCATGGAAGAGAGGGAAAACGGATAAGACCAAGGACATGGTTCTTGGCAATGTCTAGATGCATTTTAGGCACGAGCATGTACTATGCATATGAATTGCATATAGTTTGAGATGTTAACCATTTGAATGCATTCGTTAGGAGACCACGACTCGTCTGGAGCGGGAGTTACTCCAGGACAAGCACAAGGGAGCTGTCCAGGTGAGGGGTTTCCCATCCTTTCCCTACAGGGTTGATTGAGGATGTGGATATGTGGTTTTCCTACTTGCCTATCTGTAATAAATGATTATTGGTTAACATGCTATTGTTGTTCCTAAACTGTTATATATGAAAGTATTTGTATATGTGTGTTTGAATACAGGTAAAGAGGTACTGGAGGGTATCCATGTGATGACGTGAGATACGCCGAACAGTACAAGCAAAGGGGTAAGTTGTTGATTGAGTCCAAGGTTCGGTTTACCCTATTAATTAGAAACTCATTAAAGAAATCGTATAGAAGTTGTTATTGAACGTCGACGTTTTACGGTAATTGAACTTAGGAAAGGCCTTAGAGCTAGGTTATGATCTAATCAAGGGTTTGGATATTACATAAGGATTAAAACGATCTCATAAATTGATTAGTGAGTCATAGGGAGGTTCACACTACCTAGGTAAAGTCAGTCTAGGATAGTAATGGGTAGATAGAATCAGAATCCCAGCTGAAGGCTCGGGAAGAGAAACAAGTCAGAAAAGATTGCTCGTTGAGGCCATTGCCCTAGCCTGGCACTAGGGTCAGTTAAAGAGTAAAGCATTTTCCCGTTGAGGCCATTGCCCTAGCCTGGTACTAGGGTCAGTAAAAGACTAAATGATTTGCCCGTTGAGACCATTGCCTTAGCCTGGTACTAGGGTCAGTAAAAGACTAAATGATTTGCCCGTTGAGGCCATTGCCCTAGCCTGGCACTAGGGTCAGTTAAAGATTTAAAAGAAATTGCCGGTTGAGGCCATTGCCCTAGCCTGGTTCTAGGGTCAGTTGAGTGATTTACAGTTTTCATATGATATGTTAAATATGATTGTTTGTTTATGAGAAGTATGATAAAGAAGCATGATCCGTAGGTTTATCTTTGATTTGATGTTATATTAATATTGCCTTATCGTAATATAACATGTGATAAACTGGACTTTCATGCGCATGTGATTGTGGGTGTTTCCCTTTCCCCAGCTGTAGTGGTACCCGCCACTACACCGAGGATGGGAAGCTTCTCACTGAGTCTGTTTTACTCACTCCCTCTGCTTCAATGTTTCAGATACAGGGATTGGGCAGGCATCGATGTCCGGACAGTGATACGGACATCAGACCATCCTTACGCACTTGTTCGCGTGGGTGGACACCTTTTGCATATTTTGATTTCTCTTGTTGTACATATTTTAAAGTTGTAAGAGTTGTGTATATATATTTACAGCTTTTAATAGGTACCTACTCTAGAATTGTCGGCTTCACATGTATTTAAAGACAGGGTTCAGTTTGGGGATAAACTAGGATATATGTATATATATATATATATAAACTTCTGCGTGTGAATAGGATAGATCGTACGCATTGAGGCGTATGGTCAATATGATATGGATATATATTATGTGTGCTTGCTGCATGTGAATAGGATAGATCGTACGTATTGAGACGTACGGTCAATATGATATTAATATTTATATTATAAGTGCTGATAAATATATCTATATATTGGATTGAGTTGAAGCAGTATTGAGCGAATCGCGGATTGCAGGTTAATTAGGCCACCAGTGAGGTGTGACCACTAGTATGATATATATATATTGATTGTATAGCAGGGTAGTATAGTCATGTTTACAGGATAAGGCTTACGGGTTTAGAGGTAAAAATATATTCCCGTGCCGGTCACGTAGTCCCGATTTGGGGTCGTGACAAAAAGTCCATAATGCATGCTTGATTCGATTTAACGAGTTTGGTTTGAACAGATGCAAGAATAAAGAATGAACGCTCTTGATGTCATATTGTTCGTATGCAATGATGTGTAGCTACTACTAGATAAATCAACTAGACAGTTGAAGTTAATTGTGGTTTTATGGCAGCCACAAAGCTAAGGAGAATGAATATATATGTTAGAAAGCAAAAAATGCAGATGGTATAAACTTGGGGAAGTATAGGAACTTATTAAATAGAAAAAAAAAGACTATATGTAATTTCCTAATAAAGGTTAGAAACGATTCTTTAAAATATGGATGCCATTGATGTGTGTATATACATATATAATCGGCTTCTAGGAATTATGCGCAAAGGATAAATTAACTAAGTCAAGCTTAAGGATGAAGTGTTGTGACAATAGTAATTTAAACGAGTATGTAAATGTAACACTTAGTGGAATTGTTAGAAGGTACAAACAGTAATTAATCCTTAGAAGTCTTAAAATTATTGTGTGTTATTGCACATAAGTTGGAATTGGGACTAGTGTAATGAATACATACTACCTTATTTCCTCAGTTTGGGGATACTTAAGCAATTTCTTAAGGATTGTCAATGGGTAATTTCCACATGTGAGAATAATGGAGAGGTAAATAATAAGTCAAGCTAAGTAAAAACCTTAATTAAGTAAATGTTGTTCTTATAGGAACAACGGCACACGATTGAGTGCAACAGGAACTCCGAAGAGACTAAAGTTATGGGAGAGGATTGCATGGAAGGTTGGCCAAGGTGAGGGCTCTTTCATCTCTGCTCCTAGGGTTGTATGCTTATGTGGATTACATGAGTATGTGTATTCTCTGCTTGTCTGATATGTGCTAGCTAGAAGTATAGAATGCAAAAAGGATAAAAGAACTAGAAGATAAGTTGTGGAAAGTAGCTTGGATAGGAAGACATAGGAGTAGAGTGTGATTGTTTGCTATGATTGGTGTGTTACAAATCCAACTCATACACTCCGGAAGCATGATGAGTATTTTATTAAATTTTTCTCACGATGGTGGTAAGAGTCCTTGTACGGAAGGACCAAGCTTTTAATTTGAAAACTCGTCACGACGGTGACTTAGATTATAATCATGCAAAAGGAGTTATTGGTGGGTTTCGGATTTGATTATGCTAGCGATGTGATACATCGACTAGAACAACGTCAGGGCACTTGAGACCTCAGTTTTATAATCACCATGACGATGGTCATTGCCCTATCCTGGCAAAAGGATCAGAAAGGTATTATATTGCTATGACGATAGCTTGAGGCTCAGAGAGTGCATCTGGACGGTTATATAAGTTATATCCTGTTGAGGATACTTGTACATATTATTAAGGAGAAGAATTGTTGATCCTTCGGGAAAGATACAAAGAATCCTATTAATATGTGAGACCAAGGTAAGGAGACACGGGAGGAACCTACTGGTGAACCGTGAGCCTAACCTAGTAAAAGAGAAACCATCCTGTGGAGTTGGTCTAGGGTGTGTCAGTGGCCATGCTTCGAGACGTCGTGTCGTGCCCGCCATGTGGCCTAGTTGGGTAATGGACGAGTGGGCTCAAGCTATTGCCTCGTAGCAAGGGGTCAGAACGTGCCACATGGTGGCTATGTGTCAGTTGTTTGGTAGATAGAAGTTGATTGTGTTTGATTAACAGAATTGTCACGAGGTGACCAGTACCCAAGTGAATGGTTAAGTATGTTTTGCCACGTGGTGGCCAGTAGCCCGAGTGCACGGGTTTGAAGTAGAAAAGCCACATAGTGGCTAGTAGATACCCCAGGGTTGGGGACATTATGTAGATGTATGTTTAACATCTGTGTGTATGTATAAATTGTCTGTGGTTGCATATAACTGTTGATTGTGCAGCGTAGTGGTAACGTACAGGACTACGTCACCATGTGTCTTGTTGATTCAAACATGCTGAACGTGAGAAGACCGGTAGGTAAAAGCCGACACTATGTGTTACATGTTACTTGCTGATTGATGACGTGGAATAAACTGCTGCATGCTTATATCTGTTAAATGCCTGTGAGTGTTTGGCTAAAAAATTCTGTTATTGTGTGATCACCAAGAATGCATGCTAACTCACAGTAACTAGTTGTTTGTGCATGTGGTTGTGTATGACTCCCAGTCCCAGCGGTAAGGTACCCGCCTTGCGCCGGGGATGGGAGAGTCCTCACCGAGTCGTGTGGCTAAGACTCACACCTCATTTTTACTACACAGAGACAGGTTAAGTATAGGTGGAAGAAGTCTCGATGGAACGAGGGACAAGCCAAACTGTAATACCCGAGAATATTTTAACTAGTATCATTAAATTAAATTAAATTAATTTAATTAAAGTTGAAAATGGGATAAAAATACACACTACCCTAGTACTTATTAGATTGTGAATACAAAGTATTTTAAATCCTAATGTTTCATAATTTTTTTTTATTTTATTATATCAGACTTCTTTTTCTCTTTTTTTTGTAATATATATATATATATATATATATATATATATGTAATAAAAGAAGAATAGAGAGAAAAGAAAGGAGGACCATCACGTGAAGGAAAAAGGGGAAGAAGCAGTGAGAGGGAAAGACGCACGGGCTGAAACGAGAGAGAGCTTGAGGCGTTCACGGAGGAGCAAGGAGGACGATCGCAAGCTCGTGATGGTGGCCGGATGCACGGAGGAAGCCGGGCTGAGGTCGCCGTTTTGGACTGGAGGAGAGACAGAGCTCGGGTTAGAGAGAGAAAGCAAAGGGGGAGAGCTTTCTCGCCGGAAAACCCGACGGAAAACGCCATCTCTTCACCGGGGAAGGTAGCTGGGAGCCTCCTCTACTCCATATCGTCCTTCTAACCGGTTGAATCGAGGTGAGAAGTCCCGAAACTCTCAAACCCCAATTTTATCAATTTTAGGGATTTTTGGAAAGACCCCAATTGATTCAATTTGAGTGTTCTGGGTCCTAAATTGAAGTATATGCATGTTAGGAAGTGAGTTGAAAGCTTAGGAACCTGAACCAAATTGATGGAATTTATCCGGGTTGGAAAAAGTGTATGAAAATGTGGTTGTTAAGGTTTAAGGGTGTTGTAGAATGACTTGGGGTGCATTGAAAGGTTGAATAATATTTATAAAAATTGTTAAAAATTATTGGAATGTACGAGGGATGAAAACCCGAGTAATTCCCGTCTCACCCGGAACCCCGTTCGGGGAAAAAGAGATAATTCTCTAGTTTTACGCGTATTCAGGTATGTGTATTCATGGGTAGGTAAAGTGTTCAAGGTTATTTTGATAAATGGAAATTTTGGACAAGTAGAATTTATGACTCTTGAGCCATAAATTCAAGACTTGGGTAATGGGAACTTCGCATGGACACATAGAGGTGAAATTCGGTAACCTTGCATTCCCAAATTCAACGTTTCCGAATAGCGTGATTAAGAGAGGGTTGGACACGAATTAGAAGCATACTAGGTGTTCCGAAAACTAGTTGAGGGCATTCCAAGCCAACAACTAGTCTATGGAATTAATTAGGAAGAACATGAGCATTAGCATTACATGTACCGGATAGTGGTTGAAATTGCAAGTTTCTGAATCTCTCAAGTATATGTGTATAGGGCACCATACTGTGAGTGGACTTTCGGGCACACCGAGAGCCGATCAGAGGTGCCAAACAGGTGAGGGGCTTTCCTATCCTTGCCCTGTAGGGTTGACTGCGGATATGGATATGTGGTTTGCCTTCTTGCCTATTTGTAGGAATTACATGTTAGATAACATGCTATTGTTGTTCCTAAATTACAGTATATGTGAAAACGTGCTATATGTGTGTTTGTGAATTGTAAAAGCAATTGTGGCTCAAGGAGCCTTATATGAAAAGAAGGTCCACGGCACCTAGACGATATCGGGGGTAGGATCGAGTAAATACTATCTGAAGGGTGTGGTTCTGTATGTAAGTGCTTAAAGAGGATAGACCTAGGTGATTTTGTTCTGAACCAAGAGTCCGAATTAGAAACCACTTGAAAATCTAGAATTGCCTAAGAAGAAGTAAAATGAACAAGTAGTGGTCCATATAAGTCATTTATGGTACAACGCGGGAACTGAGTCTATCACGGGTGGTCCGGGTAGATTGAGTCTCTTGTCTTGAGTCAACCCACAGAAATACAGAGTATATGAGTACACCACATTGTGGCTATTGCCTTGGGTAAACCAAGGTCAGATGAGTCGCCGGCTATGCTCCAAGTGATGTCTTGGGGTCAGACTATTGTTCCAAATATAGTCTTGGGACCAGGGGTTCCTAGAATGATCAACTAGGTTCCCATACTGCTCACGTGAGATATTGCCTTCGGGCCAGATTCTCTCCTAACAGAGATATTGCCTTCGTGCCAGTTTATGATTATGATTACTTGAATACAGAGGACCACATGGAATTATATGTTAAATCATGATATGAAGTATGTGTGAATTTAAATGTTTGTAAATCCATGCTTTAGATTCTTTATTGTGAATATGATATAAGCTAATTGCCTGACCACTTAATATATGGAAATTTAATCCGTTATATGCGTATGTGCTCGTGATTGGCTCCTCTTCCCCAGATGTAGTGGTACCCGCTACTACACCAGGGATGGCAAAGCCTCTCACTGAGTCTGTTGACTCACCCCAATGTTAAATGTTACAGACACAGGTGGTATAGGCATCGGGAGCGCTTCCACTTCATCTCAGGGAGGCGGACAGACTTAGAGACCGCACGCATTGTTCGCGTGGGTAGTACTGTTATATGTATTTTGACATGATGTATATGTATATGATTCTTTTGGTATAGCATTGTTTTGTACAGCTGCTATATGCATGTATGTATATGTCATACTCTAGAATTGTCGGCTTCATACAGGTTAAAGATTGGTCTAGTTGTTGGGATCATAGGTTATGATATGATGAATATCATACATATATATATATATGAATGTGACTTCCGCATGTGAATAGGATAGATCACACGCACTGAGCGTGTGGTCAATATGTAAATTTATATATATGTGTGACTAAATACTTGATTGTGTGAAAATATGGCTTCCGCATGTGAATAGGATAGGTCACACGCATTGAGGCGTGTGATCAATATGTATATTTTATGCAGGTGTGTGATTGAATATATATATGCTTGATTGTACACAGGGATTCTGCATGTGAATAGGATAGATCACTCGCCCTTAAGCGCGTGATCAATATGTATATTACATGTACGTGTGATTGATTATGTGTATATGTATAGACTGAAGCGGCGTTGAGCGAGCCGTGGATTGCATGCTACTTAGGTCACCGGATAGGGATGACCATATATACCATATATTGTTTGTAATAGAAATGGGTAGTTATGCATATATAAGAATGTCAATCAGGAGTTAGAGGCTTACGGGATAGGAGAAATCCTACCTCCCGTGCTGGTCACGGACGTCCGATAGGGGGTCGTGACACAAACTTTCCAAGACCCAAAACTTGTTCATGTGGGTGAATAAATTGTAATTGTAATTTAATTTACTTTATAGTTATTTCATAAAGTAAATGGTAGACGTACCCAATTATATTGTATCACTAAATCTAAAATTGTCAGCTTCACACAGCTTAACGATCAGGATCCGTTAGATTACGACACAGGGGAAAACTTGTTTACAATATATATATATCTATATATATATATATATATATACATATATCTGTTGCATGTGAATAGGTTAGGCAGCATCTTCGGATGTGTAGCAAGTACAAAGGTTATATATATTATGTGTGTTTTCCTATATCTATATCCTGAAGAGGCACTGGCCATTGATTTGCTTGCCTAGGATAAGCCACCATTTCGGTGTAGTCACGGTATTATAATGCATGTAAATGTACTTTCGATAATAGATATTCTGTCAATTAGGCGATAAGGCTTACAGCCATAGGGGTATTCCCTGTGTCTGTGCCGATCACGGTCCTCTAAACGGGGGTCGTGACAAAACTGATTAAAAAAAAGAAAAATGAATATCAAGTTTTCGAAACACTCATCGGCCAAAATTGATTACAAAAAGAAAAATAAATATCAAGTTTTCGAAACACTCATCGGCAAAAAATATTAAAAAAAGAAAAATAAATATTAAGTTTTCGAAACACTCATCGGCGAAAACAGATTAAAAAAAAGAAAATGAATATCTATTATAAATATATCTATTTATATGTGGATGACCACATTTTCAACATTGGATTCTTCCTAAACCCTACACATGGTCACTTGTCTCTTTATATCTTTGGTAACCTCCCCATAAAGGCCTCTTTAAGAGAATTGTGTAACCTTTCAATTAGTGTGCTTAAAGGTACATTATTATATTCTTAATGTTACCTTATGGCTAAAGTCCTATAAATAGGGACTATTGTACACAAGTGAAGGATGAATGAATTTGGTGCATCTCTCTTATGTTCTTCTTGTTTCTCTAAGCTCTTTCTCTTATGTTCTTGTTGCTCCTAAATTTTTGTTTTAGAACATTGTTTTGCAACACGTTATCAGCACGAAGCTCTAGAATTTTGTGTCGAAAGGAGCTTAAACTTGTTTCCATCATATCATGGTAAGCAAGAATTCATTTCTTCTTCTCATTATGTAAGTTTTATCAAATTTCATAATATTTATATTTGTTGCACTTGATATGTATAGAAAAATTATCTATCATGAGACATTTTTTTGTTTCATTATTTATTTGAGTGCAATATTGAATTTTTGAGATATTATAGAAGAACGAAATCATGAATCCCTGAAGGATTTATGCATCCCTGAAGGATGCGCAAAAAGCAATGATTTTTATTCGTTATCATTTGCATGAAAAACTAGATATGAAAATAAGAACCGGTAGTTCTTTGGAACAAATTGAAGGAAAGATATGAGTTCCAAAATGATCAATGATTCATCTTAAAGCTTTTTCTAATTGGATGCACTTACGTCTGCAGTATATTCTGTAAGTGAATATATGTCATCCATGTCTAAAATTAGCTCTCTAATTAAATTATGAGGAAAGAAAATTATTAATGAAGATATGTTTAGAAAAAACATATTCTACTTTCCATGCTTCGAATGTGCTCCTGCAGTAGCAATATCTAGAGCATAGATTAATTTATCAAATATATGGGCTAGTTTCTTGTTTGCTTGTGGAAGAGCAAAATAATGAGATTTGAGCTTTTGATGAAGAATAATTAAAATCTTGTCCAATTAGATCAATTTCATTCCCTGAAGTGAACGTGATTTTTTCTTGAGGTCATGGATGAGGTTGTGGTCCAAAATGAGACCATGAAAGAAAATATATTTTGGAATATTGAAAATGATTTTCCATCAAATTATGAAAATAAAAGTGCTATACTGAAGCACAAGAACGAGACCAAAAATGAGGATGAACTATTTCAAAGAAAAAAACCTCAAAGAAATGATAACATCATTTGCTACAAATGTAGCATATGTTATTGGTCTTACATTATGTTATATTTTATTATGTTTCACTAAACATAAGGAAACTGAAATAAAAGCAAAATTTTCTGAGCTTGTAAATCCTACTATTTCTTATGGATCACAAATGAAAATTGATTGTGATGTGTCTAATTTTATTTAATTTTTAAAGACTTATAATTTAATTAGTGACAAAAAATGACTACACTTTAAAAATTTATAAATCACATATGTTTCATTTGAATTTTAAGTATAACTTGCTCACTTAGTGTATTATAATTATTTTAATTTTGCTTTGAGATAAACAATTATATTCAACGTTATAGAGAATTACATATTTCTTGTGGATAGTAGCACAACTCATACAATTTATCTTGACAAAATTAACATTAGTTGAAATTAATGTTAATAAGATATCTAGTTTTGCAAATGTCATATAAGACTCTGAAAGAGCTCACATTTCATTGTCAAATAGATAAATTTTTAATATTGGTGATACATTATATATTTCTTGTAGATCCAGAAGAAATCTACCAAATTTCAAAGAAATATATCCACCGCAATGGTTATCACATTGAGACAAAAATAAGTGAGATTCAGAATATCCATACGTTATTTCTACTATATCAAGCCTGAAGCTTATATTAGAGAAAATCTTTACTTTTCTTTAAGGTTATATCTAATAAATATAAAATTTGATGAATCAAATTTTATGCACTGAAAGTGGTCAGACCCTAAGATTTTTATACTTT
The DNA here is from genome assembly GCA_014851425.1 of Senna tora. NCBI lineage: Eukaryota > Viridiplantae > Streptophyta > Magnoliopsida > Fabales > Fabaceae > Senna > Senna tora. Next base: position 30,353,063 of record CM026264.1, read on the forward strand.
GGCATGATCAACTTGGTCATCCAAACTCACTTTTCATGCGACGTATTATACAAATTGCATACGGACATTTGTTGAAGGACCGGAAGATCCTATTAGTAATTGATTTCTTTTGTGAATTTTGTGTAATGTGAATTAATTATTAAATAATCATTTTCTCTATTACACATCAAGTCTCCTTATTTTCTACAATATATTCAAGAAAATGTCTATAGTTATATTCATCTATCATGTGGCTCATTTCAATTTTTTTTCATTTTAATTGATGCATCTAATCGATAGTCATAAATTTGTTGACTTTTAACTTGTAATATAGATTTTCTAAATTACTTGCTGAAATGATACAATTAAGGGCATACTTTCTTGTTTAGATAAAAACATTTTATGACTATTACATGCCAATAGGAATTATAGTTGAACTATTAGTAGCTCATGGACATAAAAAATGGTTTAGTTGAACCTTTTATTGAATGGTTAAAGCTTATTGCTAAACCTATGCTTATGAAGTCAAAGTTTCTAAAATTTACTTGGGGATATGCTATAATACATGCTGCATCTTCGATCCGTATTAAAAATTGTTGGTTGTATTATATATGTTCCTCTTGAAATTTATGTTGGTTTTTATTAGTGATCTATTATTAGATATATTGAACTTTTAACTTATGAATAGAGGAAGAAAAATATAATTAGTTGAAATACATCAACATTATTATACCATAATACTCGTACAAATTAATGTGAACTTGAAGTTCAAAGAATAATTTATTTGCAAATTGTTGAAAATGAATTACCAGATAATTTTACAAATACTTAGTGGGTCATTAAATTGCATGTATCAGCTGCAAATATTTTAGCATGATTAGATGTCCCTGGCGGACAATCTGCTAGTACAACAGCTAATGAATCTGAAATACGCCAGAAGCGTGATAGACCAATTAGTGCAAAAGATATCATTCCCAGAAGGAGAAAAAGTAAAGAAGATGCTCTCAAGGATATTCAGGATATTTCAAATATGAATCAACAACCCCACATTTCTGAAAAAGTAACTCCTGAAGTAGTTTCATCCCCAGAAGTGGATCCGGTACCGGAAAATCATGAGATCTCATTGAATTATAGAGAAATGTGAGAAACAAATGAAATTGTTGTTGACTATATTTTCAATTGCAATTGCATCGGAAATTATTAATGATGAGGGACTTGATCCCAAAACTACAAAATGATATCGATATCGAAATGATTGGCCAAAATAGAAAAAAGGCAATATAAGCCAAATTAGACTCGTTATCAAAACAAGAATTTCTGGATCAATTACCCAAACACCTGAAGATGTTAAACCTGTATGGTATGAATGGGTATTTGTTCGTAAACGAAATGAGAAAAATACAAATTTTGCACGAGTTTTGGCACAAAGTTTCTCACAAAGGCTTGGCGTAGATCACATTATGATATTTATTATCTAATTATGGATACAATTGTACCATTTTTAATTGATATGGTAGCCTTTGAAAAACTTGATGTATGTTTGATGGAAGTAGTAGCTATATAGGTCATTATAATCCTTGAAGGATTTAAGATGCCTGAAGCATATAAATCAGAACCTTGAGATATATATTCCATCAAATTACAAATATCCTTATATGGATTGAAACAATCTAGACGAATGTAGTATAATCGTCTCAGTGAGTATTTATTAAAAGGTTATAAAAATGATCATATTTGTCCTTATATTTATAAAGAAGGCAAACTCTGAATTTTTCATTGTTGCAGTTTATGTTAAGGACATAAATATTGTAGGAACTCCAGAAGAGATTAAAACCTGCATAGTACTTGAGAAATGGATTTGGAATGAAAAATCTTGGGATTCAAGATTTTGTTTGGGATTTAAGTTCCCCTATGATCATTCGTCCACTTGATATAAATACATACCATTTTCATCCATGAGAAGATGATAAACACAATTTATTGGTCCTGAAGTACCATACCTTAGTACAATAAGGACACTTTGTACTAAACTAGGCATAGCCATTGCAATAAATTTGTTAGCAAAGTTTAGATATTTTCAAAGAATATCTTATCTCAGTTTACTCTTCTCAAAGGAAGGAAAACCATAATTAATTGGATATGTTAAGGTTGAATATTTTTGTGATCCCCGTAAAGCTCGGTCTAAAAATGTTACATCTTTACATATGGAGGAACTTTCATGACAGTAAGTGAAGCAAATCGTTACAGCCACATAATCAAATTACTCAGAGATATTGGTTATTCATGAAGCAACCTATATGCGTATTTGGTTGAGAACCATGATTCCTCATATTAAATAAACATGTCGGTTGCCTGCAACCAATAATATTGTATGAGGAAAATGCAACATGCATCATAAGATATTGATAGGCTACAAAAGAAATGTGATATTGGTATTCACAAAAATCAATTTAGGAATTATGTAGCTGACCTTTAATTAAAGTATTTCACCTCGAGTTCTTAAGGAGCATGGATACAACATTGAAATATGAAGTCCTGAAGACTTTCATGACACAATATAAACTTGAGGGGAAGAAAAATAACTATGAATATTGTACTCTTTTTCCTTCGCTAAGCTTTTGTCCCACTGGGTTTTTCTTAGCAAGGTTTTAATGAGGCATATTCATACGGAGTCCTGAAGACTTTCATATAAAATATAAACTTGAGGGGAAGCAAATTATTTATGAATCATGTACTCTTTTTCCTTCGCTAAGTTTTTTGTCCCACTGGGTTTTCCTTAGCAAGGTTTTAACGAGGCATATTCATACAAAGTCTTGAAGACTTATATTATACAATATAAAATCAGGGGAAGAAAATTAATTATGAATTATGTACTCTTTTTCCTTCACTAAGATTTTGTCCCACTGGGTTTTTCTTAGCAAGGTTTTAATGAGGCATATTCACAATGAGTGGTCATCCAAGGGGAAGTATTATAAATATATCTATTTATATGTGGATGACCACATTTTCAACATTGGATTCTTCCTAAACCCTACACATGGTCACTTGTCTCTTTATATCTTTGGTAACCTCCCCATAAAGGCCTCTTTAAGAGAATTGTGTAACCTTTCAATTAGTGTGCTTAAAGGTACATTATTATATTCTTAATGTTACCTTATGGCTAAAGTCCTATAAATAGGGACTATTGTACACAAGTGAAGGATGAATGAATTTGGTGCATCTCTCTTATGTTCTTCTTGTTTCTCTAAGCTCTTTCTCTTATGTTCTTGTTGCTCCTAAATTTTTGTTTTAGAACATTGTTTTGCAACAATATCAAGTTTTCAGAAAACTCATCGGCGAAAATTGATTAAAAAAAGAAATATGAATATCAAGCTTTCGAAAACACTCATCGGCTAAAACTAATTAAAAAAAGAAAAATGAATATCAAGTTTTCGAAACACTCATTGCCAAAAACTTACTAAAAAAAGAAAAATAAATATCAAGTTTTGGAAAAACTCATAGGCAAAAACTGATTAAAAAAAAGAAAAATAAATATTAAGTTTTCGAAACACTCATCGGCGAAAACTGATTAAAAAAAAGAAAAATGAATATCAAGTTTTCAGAACACTCATCGGTGAAAATTTATTAAAAAAAAGAAAAATAAATATCAAGTTTTCGAAAACAATCATCGGCAAAAACTGATTAAAAAAAGAAAAACAAATATCAAGTTTTCAAAACACCCATTGGCGAAATCAGATTAAAAAAAGAAAAATAAATATCAAGTTTTCAGAACACTCATCGGCAAAAACTGATTAAAAAAATAAAAATGAATATCAAGTTTTCGAAACACTCATCGGCGAAAACTATTTAAAAAAAAAGAAAATTGAATATTAAATTTTCGAAACACTCAACGGCCAAAACTGATTAAAAAATGAAAAATTACTATCAAGTTTTCAAAACACTCATCGGCGAAAACTGATTAAAAAAAGAAAAATGAATATCAAGTTTTCGAAACACACATCGGTGAAAACTGATTAAAAAAAGAAAAATGAATATCAAGTTTTGGAAACACTCATGGGCGAAAACTGATTAAAAAAAGAAAAATGAATATCAAGTTTTCGAAACACTCATCGGCAAGAACTAACTAAAAAAACAAAAATGAATATCAAGTTTTCGAAACACTCATTTGCGAAAACTTACGAAAAAATGAAAAATGAATATCAAGTTTTCGAAAAACTCATCGGCAAAAACTGAAGAAAAAAAAAGAAAAATAAATATTAAGTTTTCGAAACACTTATCGGGGAAAACTGATTAAAAAATAGAAAAATGAATATCAAGTTTTCAGAACACTCATCGGTGAAAATTTATTAAAAAAAGAAAAATGAATATTAAGTTTTCGAAAACTCTCATCGGCAAAAACTGATTAAAAAAAAGAAAAATAAATATTAATTTTCGAAGCACTCATCGGCGAAAACTGATTAAAAGAAAGAAAAATGAATATTAAGTTTTTAGAACACACGTCGGCGAAAATTGATTAAAAAAAGAAAACTGAATATCATGTTTTGGAAAACACTCATCGGCTAAAAACTGATTAAAAAAGAAAAATGAATATCAAGTTTTCGAAACACTCATCGGCAAAACTAATTAGAAAAAGAAAAATGAATATCAAGTTTTCGAAACTCTCATCAACGAAAACTTACTAAAACAAGCAAAATGAATATCCAGTTTTCGAAACACTATTCGAACAAAACTGATTAAAAAAATATAAATTAATATAAATTTTCGAAATACTCATCGGCGAAAAATTGATTAAAAAAGGAAAATGAATATCAAGTTTTCGAAACACTCATCGGCGAAAACTGATTAAAAAAAGAAAAATTAATATCAAGTTTTCGAAACACTCATCTACGAAAACTGAATAAAGAAATAAAAAATGAATATCAAGTTTTCGAAACACTCATCGGCGAAAATTGATTAAAAAAAGAAAAATGAATATCACGTTTTTGAAACACTCATCGGCTAAAACTGATTAAGAAAAAGAAAAATGAATATCATGTTTTCAAAACACTCATCGGGGAAAACTATTTAAAAAAAAAAGAAAAATAAATATTACCTTTTCGAAACACCAATCGATGAAAACTAATTAAATAAAGAAAAATAAATATCACGTTTTCGAAACACTCATCGGCGAAAACTGATTAAGAAAAAGAAAAATGAATATCAAGTTTTCAAAACACTCATCGGCGAAAGCTGATTAAAAAAAAAGAAAAATGAATATCAAGTTTTCGAAAACACTTATCGGCTAAAACTGATTAAAAAAAGAAAAATGAATATCAAGTTTTCGAAACACTCATCGACGAAAACTGAATAAAGAAATAAAAAATGAATATCAAGTTTTGGAAACACTCATGGGCGAAAACTGATTAAAAAAAGAAAAATGAATATCAAGTTTTCGAAACACTCATCGGCAAGAACTAACTAAAAAAACAAAAATGAATATCAAGTTTTCGAAACACTCATTTGCGAAAACTTACGAAAAAATGAAAAATGAATATCAAGTTTTCGAAAAACTCATCGGCAAAAACTGAAGAAAAAAAAAGAAAAATAAATATTAAGTTTTCGAAACACTTATCGGGGAAAACTGATTAAAAAATAGAAAAATGAATATCAAGTTTTCAGAACACTCATCGGTGAAAATTTATTAAAAAAAGAAAAATGAATATTAAGTTTTCGAAAACTCTCATCGGCAAAAACTGATTAAAAAAAAGAAAAATAAATATTAATTTTCGAAGCACTCATCGGCGAAAACTGATTAAAAGAAAGAAAAATGAATATTAAGTTTTTAGAACACACGTCGGCGAAAATTGATTAAAAAAAGAAAACTGAATATCATGTTTTGGAAAACACTCATCGGCTAAAAACTGATTAAAAAAAGAAAAATGAATATCAAGTTTTCGAAACACTCATCGGCAAAACTAATTAGAAAAAGAAAAATGAATATCAAGTTTTCGAAACTCTCATCAACGAAAACTTACTAAAACAAGCAAAATGAATATCCAGTTTTCGAAACACTATTCGAACAAAACTGATTAAAAAAATATAAATTAATATAAATTTTCGAAATACTCATCGGCGAAAAATTGATTAAAAAAGGAAAATGAATATCAAGTTTTCGAAACACTCATCGGCGAAAACTGATTAAAAAAAGAAAAATTAATATCAAGTTTTCGAAACACTCATCTACGAAAACTGAATAAAGAAATAAAAAATGAATATCAAGTTTTCGAAACACTCATCGGCGAAAATTGATTAAAAAAAGAAAAATGAATATCACGTTTTTGAAACACTCATCGGCTAAAACTGATTAAGAAAAAGAAAAATGAATATCATGTTTTCAAAACACTCATCGGGGAAAACTATTTAAAAACAAAAGAAAAATAAATATTACCTTTTCGAAACACCAATCGATGAAAACTAATTAAATAAAGAAAAATAAATATCACGTTTCCGAAACACTCATCGGCGAAAACTGATTAAGAAAAAGAAAAATGAATATCAAGTTTTCAAAACACTCATTGGCGAAAGCTGATTAAAAAAAAAGAAAAATGAATATCAAGTTTTCGAAAACACTTATCGGCTAAAACTGATTAAAAAAAGAAAAATGAATATCAAGTTTTCGAAACACTCATCGACGAAAACTGAATAAAGAAATAAAAAATGAATATCAAGTTTTCGAAACACTCATCGGCGAAAACTGATTAAAAAAAGAAAAATGAATATCACGTTTCTGAAACACTCTTCGGCTAAAACTGATTAAGAAAAAGAAAAATGAATATCATGTTTTCAAAACACTCATCGGGGAAAACTATTTTAAAAAAAAAAGAAAAATAAATATTACGTTTTCGAAACACCAATCGATGAAAACTAATTAAATAAAGAAAAATAAATATCACGTTTCCGAAACACTCATCGGCGAAAACTGATTAAGAAAAAGAAAAATGAATATCAAGTTTTCAAAACACTCATCGGCGAAAGCTGATTAAAAAAAAAATGAATATCAAGTTTTCGAAAACACTTATCGGCTAAAACTGATTAAAAAAAGAAAAATGAATATCAAGTTTTCGAAACACTCATCGACGAAAACTTATTAAAAAAAGAAAAATGAATATCAAGTTTTCGAAAACACTCATAGATGAAAACTAATTAAATATAGAAAAATGAATATCATGTTTTTGAAACACTAATCGGCGAAAACTGATTAAGAAAAAGGAAAATGAATATCAAGTTTTCGAAACACTTATCGCCGAAAACTGATTAAAGAAAAGAAAAATGAATATCAAGTTTTCAGAGTACTTATTGGCGAAAATTGATTAAAAAAAGAAAAATGAATATCAAGTTTTCGAAAACACTCCTCGGCTAAAATTGATTAAAAAAAGAAAAATGGATATCAAGTTTTTGAAACACACATCAGCCAAAACTTATTAAAAAAAAAATGAATATCAAGTTTTCGAAACACTCATCGACAAAAACAGATTAAAAATAGAAAAATAAATATTAAGTTTTCGAAACACTCATCGGCGAAAACTGAATAAAAAAAGAAAAATGAATATCAAGTTTTCGAAATACTCATCGGCAAAAACTGATTGAAAAAAGAAAAATGAATATTAAGTTTTCGAAACACTAATAAGCGAAAACTTACTAAAAAAAGAAAAATGAATATCCAGTTTTCGAAACACTAATAGACCAAAACTGATTAAAAACATACAAATGAATATAAAGTTTTCGAAACACTTATCGGCGAAAACTGATTAAAAAAGGAAAATGAATATCAAGTTTTCGAAACACTCATCGGTGAAAATTGATTAAAAAAAGAAAAATGAATATCAAGTTTTGGAAACCACTCCTCGATGAAAAATGATTAAAAAAGAAAAATAAATATTAAGTTTTCGAAACACTCATCGGTGAAAACTGATTAAAAAAAAGAAAAATGAATATCAAGTTTTCAGAAGACTCATCGGCGGAAATTTATTAAAAAAAAATGAATATCAAGTTTTCGAAAACACTCATTGTTAAAACTGATTAAAAAAAATATAAATATTAATTTTCGAAACAGTCATCGGCGAAAATTAATTAAAAAAAAGAAAAATGAATATCAAGTTTTCAGAACACTAATTGGCAAAAATTGATTAAAAAAAGAAAAATGAATATCATGTTTTGAAAAACACTCATCGGCTAAAATTGATTAAAAAAGAAAAATGAATATCAAGTTTTCAAAACACTCATCTGCGAAAACTTACTAAAAAAAGAAAAATGAATAATATCTAATTTTCGAAACACTATTCGACCAAAACTGATTAAAAAAATAATAATAAATATAAATTTTCGAAACACTCATCGGTGAAAACTAATTAAAAAAGGAAAATGAATATCAAGTTTTCGAAATACTTATTTGCGAAAACTGATTAAAAAAAGAAAAATGAATATCAAGTTTTCAAAACACTCATCTACGAAAATTGATTAAAGAAAATAAAAATGAATATCAAGTTTTCGAAACACTCATCGGCGAAAACTGATTAAAAAAAGAAAATTAATATCAAGTTTTTGAAACACTTATCGATGAAAACTGATTAAAAAAAAGAAAAATGAATATCAAGTTTTCGAAATACTCATCGGTGAAAAACTAATTAAATAAAGAAAAATGAATGTCACGTTTTCGAAACACTCATCGGCTAAAACTGATTAAAAAAAAGAAAAATGAATATCATGTTTTCGAAACACTCATCGGGTAAAACTGTTTAAAAAAAAGAAAGATGAATATTACGTTTTCGAAACACTCATCGGCGAAAACTTATTAAAAAAAGAAAAATGAATATCAAGTTTTGGAAACACTCATCGGCGAAAACTGATTAAAAAAAGAAAAATGAATATCAAGTTTTCGAAACACTTATCTATGAAAGCTGATTAAAGAAAATAAAAATGGATATCAAGTTTTCGAAACCACTCATCGACGAAAACTGATTAAAAAAATAAAAATGAATATCAAGTTTTCGAAACACTCATTAGCGATAACTTACTGTCACGACCCCCGTTTAGAGAACCGTGACCGGCACAGACACAGGGAATACCCTTATGCCTGTAAGCCTTATCACCTAATTGACAGAATAGCTATTATTGAAAAATACATTCACATGCATTATAATACCATGCCTACACCGAAATGGTGGCCTATCCTAGGCAAGCAAATCCACGGCCAGTGCCGCTTCTGGATATAGATATAGGAAAACACACATAATATATAACCTGTGTACTGGCTACACATCTGAAGATGCTGCCTATCCTATTCGCATGCAACAGATCTTTAAGGTGTGTGAAGTTGACAGTTCTAGATTTAGTAATACAATCTAATTGGGTACATCTACCCTTTACTTTATGATACAACAATAAAGTAAATTAAATTACAATTGCACTTTATTCACCCACATGAACAAGTTGTGGGTCTTGGAAAGTGTTGCTCAACCCTCATTCCATCGAGACTTCTTCCACCTGTACTTAACCTGTCTCTGTGTAGTAAAAATGAGGTGTGAGTCTTAACCACGCGACTCAGTGAGGACTCTCCCATCCCCGGCGCAAGGTGGGTACCATAGCGCTGGGTTTGGGAGTCATACACAACCACATGCAAAAACAACTAGTTACTGTTATTAGCATACATTCTTGGTGCTCACACAACAACAGAAATTTCACCCAAACACTCACATGCATTTAATAACTGTAAACATGCAGCAGTTTATTCCACGTCATCAATCAACAAGTAAACATGTAACATATAGTGCCGGCTTTTACCTACCGGTCTTCTCACGTTTCAGCATGTCTGAATCAAACAAGACGTGTGGTTGCCTAATACTGTACGTTACCACTACGCTGCACAATCATCAATTATATGCAAACACAGATAATTTATACATACACAAAGATGCTAAACATACATCTACTTAATCTCCCCAACTCTGGGGTATCTACTAGCCACTACATGGCTTTCCAACTTCGAACCCCTGCACTCGGGTTGCTGGCCACCACGTGGCAAAGCATACCTAACCCATCCACTTGGGTACTGGTCACCTCGTGACAATTATGTTAATTAAACAATGCTTAACCCATTCAAACAACTGATACGTAGCCACCACGTGGCATGTCCTGACCCCTTGCTGCGGGGCAATAGCTTGAGCCCACTCATCCATTACCCAACCAGGCCACATGGCGGGCACGGCACGATGTATCGAAGCATGGCCACTGACACACCCTGGACCAACTCCACAGGATGATTTCTCTTTTACTAGGTTGGACTCACGGTTCACCTGTAGGTTCCTCCCGTGTCTCCTTACCTTAGTCTCAGATAATAATATGATTCTTTGTATCTTTCCCGAAGGATCAACAATTCTTCTCCTTATTAATATGTACAAGTATCCTCAACAGGATATAACTCATATATCCGTCCAGATGCACTCTCTGAGCCTCAAGCTATCGTCATAGCAATATAGAACCTTTCTGACCCTATTGCCAGGATAGGGCAATGACCATCGTCATGGTGATTATAAAACTGAGGTCCCAAGTGCCATCTGACGTTGTTCTAGTCGATGTCTCGCATTGCTAGCATAACCAAATCCGAAACCCACCAATAACTCCTTTTGCATGATTATAATCTAAGTCACCGTCGTGACGAGTTTTCAAAATAAAAGCTTAGTCCTTCCGTACAAGGACTCTTGCCACCGTCGTGGAAAAGATTTAATAAAATATTCATCATGCCTCCGGAGTGTAAGAGTTGGATTTGTAACACATCAATCATAGCAAACAATTAAACTCTACTCCTTTGTCTTCCTATCCAAGCTACTTTCCACAACCTATTTTCTAGTTCTTTCATTCTTTTAGCATTCTATATCTCTAGCTAACACATACCAGGCAAGCAGAGAATATACATACCCATGTAATCCACATGAGCATACAACCCTAGGAGCAGAGACAGAAGAACCCTCACCTTGGTCACTTTACTTAACATTCCCTTTGAGCACTCTTTTCTCCAAGGAAGTACTTGAATCCTATCACATACAACCAATTCAATCCATATCAATTTTCATACATCAACTTCTATTTCACCACATAAGTCCTATCACATATAATCATTTCCACCATATTCTAAATTCATAATTACATAACAACTTAAAACTACATTCAAGGCTAACCCAAAACCCCTTATTAAGCTAATGTCATCATTTAGAGTTCTTTTTAAGTTAAAAACAATTTATGCTTAAGTAAACAAGTCTTGCCACTTGCTCACTCTCCAAGCTCCTTCAATGAAGGATTTTGCCAAATATGGAAACTTCTCATTTCACCATGGGTCCACACATAAAAAAAATCCAACCATTGGGCAATCTCTCATTTCATTTAAAAAGTGTAAGCAATTCATTTGGAACCCAAACAAACCAACAATTTTTTATCTAGGATGTTGTTTGATCTTTGAAATGACACTTAAAAGTTGGTTAAACTCATTTTAGTTGAAGGAAAAGGAACCATTCAAATTAAGGAAGAAATAACAACTTTTCAAAAACTAGAAACTTGGTAGTGTGTAAAACAGAACCGCTAACTTTCGAGAAACTTCCCAGAAAATCTAACCGTTGGACTTTTTAGTAATAATACAACTTAGAAAGCTTAGGATGTTAGCTTTCATATGGCTTTGGAATCACTCAAATCCATTAAGTACCGAATTCAGAAAACACATTTAAACAAAGCAAGATCAGATTCAAAACAGCATGCAACATTTGGCAAGCTTCATTGAAATGGTCATATCTCCTTCCATACTTAACGATATTATTTGATTCTTCTTTTTAAATCAAGCTTAGAGATAAAATATTCTAATTATCAATTCATTACAGAATGGATTTGAGCCATTTAAGAGTAGTAATTTAAAAACAGTAGCTAATCATACAAAAATTCCGCATCAGTTTAGAAAACAGAACCGCTGACTTTCGAGGAAATTTCCAGCAGATCTAACCGTTGGAATATTTTGGAAAAATACAATTTAGAAAGCTTAGGATGTTAGATTTCATATGGATTTGGAATCATGCAAATCCATCAAGAAACAAATTCCGAAAACACGTTTAAACAGAGCAAGGTCAGATTCAAAACAATTCAGTTTTGTTGGCAGAAAGAGGACTAAAGACAAAATAGGAATAATGCTTGCTTATTATTATATAAATAAAGAAGAGGTACAAAGCCTTTTATAGGCAAATAAATAACCAACTAATGAAGATAATGGCCTAAAAATCTGCAACAAATAACAACTTTTATTTTCCGCACTAGAACTAGGAATTCATTAAAACTAACTTTGACTACTTGACTTTGAATTATATTTTAACATGCCCCCTTGATTCAAAGTCACATATGCCTAATTGTTGTCGAAAGTTGTCATGTTTCTGTTGACAGAGTGACTTGGTAAATAAATCAGCAACTTGATCATTTGTGCCACAAAACTCCAACTCTATTTCTCCATTTGCTACCAACCTTCGAATGAAATGATGCCTTGTTTCAATGTGCTTTGTTCTGCTGTGAAAAGCTGGATTTTTAGTCATTGCTATTGTACCTTTGTTGTCACAATACACTACAAAAAATATGATTTTTAGCGACGGTTTTATTGGGATCTAGCGACGATTTTAACCGTATTTTTAACGACGGTTTTTCTGACCGCAGTTAAAGTTAGCGTCGGGAATAAATTTTAGCGACGCTTCACATAAGCGTCGTTAGTGACCGTCGGTAAGTTTTGCAACGGTCAGAACCGTCGCTGTGATACCCGAGAATATTTTAATTAGCACCATTAATTAAATTAAATTAATTAATTTAAAAGTGGAAAATGAGATAAAAATACACACTAGCCTATCACTTATTATGTGGTAAATATAAATTTTTGTAAAATCCTAATACTTCTATATTTTTTTTTTATTATTAAATCAGATTTCTTTTTGTTTTTTTTATATGATATGTATATATATTAATTTATTATATATATATATATATATATATATATGTAATAAAAGATAAGGAATGAGAAAAAGAAAGAAGCAAAACCGTGAGAGCTGGGCGTCGTTCTTTCGCACGGAAGCTACAGGAGAGAGGGCTGAAGCAACGTCAACGGAAAACGCACGGGCTGAGCACGGTGGTGGCCGGACGTACGCGAGACGGAGGCCGAAGTCGCGTCCGCCGGAGCTCGTTGTCGTCTTGGTGCTAGAGAGAGAGAGTGACGGTTTAGAGAGAGAAACAAAGGGAAAGAGCTTCCACGCTGGAAAACTCGCCGAAAAATGCCGTCTCTTCACCGAGGAAGGTGGCTGGGAGTCTCCTCTACTCCATATCGTCCTTCTAACCGATTGAATCGAGGTGAGAAGTCCCGAAACTCTCAAACCCCAATCTTATCAATTTTAGGGATTTTTGGAAAGACCCCAATTGATTCAATCTGAGTATTTTGGGTCCTAAATTGAAGTATTTGCATGCTAGGAAGTGAGTTGGAAGCTTAGGAACCGGAACCAAATTGATGGAATTTATCCGGGTTGGAAAAATTGTAGGAAAATGTGGTTGTTAAGGTTTAAAGGTGTTGTGGACTGATTTGGGATGCATTAATAGGTGGAACTTGTGATTATATAATTGTTAAAATTATTGGAATGCACGAGGGATTAAAACCCGAGTAATTCCCGTCTCACCCGGAACCCGGTTCGGGGAAAAAGAGACACTTTCCTAATTTTACGCGTATCCGGATATGTGTATTCATGTGTAGATAAAGTATTGGAAGTTATTTTAGTAAATGGAAGTCTTAGACAAGTAGAATTTATGCCTCTTGAGCCATAAATTCAAGACTTGGGTAATGGAAACTTCACATGGACACATAGAGGTGGAATTGGGTAACTTGGCATTCCCAAATCAAGGCTTCCGAATAGGGTGATTAAGCAAGGGTTGGACACGAATAGAAGCATGCTAGGTGTTCCGAAAACTAGTTGGGGGCATTCCGAGCCAACAACTAGTCTATGGAATTAATTGGAGAGAACTTGAGCATTAACGTTACATATGCACGATAGTGGTTGAATTTTCAAGTTTCTGAATCTCTCAAGTATATGTGTATAGGGCACCATACTGTGAGTGGACTTTCGGGCGCACCGAGAGCCGATCAGAGGGGCCAACCAGGTGAGAGGCTTTCCTATCCTTGCCCTATAGGGTTAGCTGCGGATATGGATATATGGTTTGCTTTCTTGCCTATTTGTAGGAATTATATGTTAGATAACATGCTATTGTTGTTCCTAAATTACAATATATGTGATAACGTGTTGTATGTGTATATGTGAACTATAAAAGCAATGGTGGCTCAAGGAGCCTTATATGGAAAGAAGGTCCTCAGGACCTATATGATATCGGGGATAGGATCGAGTCAATTTTATTTGTGAGGGTCTTGTGGTACTAGAAACAAACCTCATCGATTATTATCTGAAAGGTGTGGTATTGTATGTAAATCCTTAAAGAAAATAAACATAGGTGACTTGTTTTGAACCAAGAGTCCGGATTAGAAACCACTTGGAAATCTAGATTGCCTAACATGAACTAAAATGAACAAGTAGTGGTCCATAGGGGTCATTTATGGCACAACACAGGAACCGAGTCTATCACGGATGGTCCGGGTAGATTGAGTCTCTTGTCTTGAGTCAAACTCACAGAAATACAAAGTATATGAGTACACCACATTGTGGCTATTGCCTTGGGTAAACCGAGGTCAGATGAGTCGCCGGCTATGCTCCAAGTGAAGTCTTCGGGTCAGATTATTGTTCCAAGTAAAGTCTTGGGGCCAGGGGTTCCTAGAATGATCAACTAGGTTCCTATATCGCTCACGTGAGATTTTGCCTTTCGGGCCAGTTTATGATTACGGTTACCTGAACATGGACATCCACATGAACTTATATGTTAAACTATGATATGATGTATGTGTGAATTTAAATGTATGTAAAACCATGCTTTAAACTCTTTATTGCGAATATGATATATGCTAATTGCCTGACCACATAATATATGGAAACTTAAACCTGTTATATGCGTATGTGTTTGTGATTGGCTCCTTTCCCCAGTTGTAGTGGTACCCGCTACTACACCAGGGATGGGAAAGCCTCTCACTGAGTCTGTTTGACTCACCCCAATGTTACATGTTACAGACACAGGTGGTATAGGCATCGGGAGCGCTTCCACTTCATCTCAGGGAGGCGGACAGACTTAGAGACCGCACGCATTGTTCGCGTGGGTAGTATTGATATATGTATTTTGTTAGGATGTATATGTATATGATTCTTTTGGTATAGCATTGTTTTGTACAGTTGCTATATACATATATGTATATGTCACACTCTAGAACTGTCGGCTTCATACAGGTTAAAGATTGGTCCTGTTGTTGGGAATATAGGATATGATATGATGAATATCATGTGTGTATATGTATATATGAATGCGACTTCTGCATGTGAATAGGATAGATCACACGCACTGAACGTGTGTTCAATATGTAAATTTATATATATGTGTGACTGAATATTTGGTTGTGTGAAAATACGGCTTCCGCATGCGAATAGGATAGATCACACGCATTGAGGCGTGTGATCAATATGTAAATTATATGCGGGTGTGTGATTGAATATATATACTTGATTGTACACAGGGATTCTGCATGTGAATAGGATAGATCACCCGCCCTGAAGAGCGTGATCAATATGTATATTATATGTACGTGTGATTGACTATGTGTATATGTATAGACTGAAGCGGCGTTGAGCGAGCCGTGGATTGCGTGCTACTTAGGTCACCGGATAGGGATGGCCATATATATTATATATTGTTTGTATTAGCAATGGGTGGTTATGTATATTTAAGAATATAAATCAGGGATTAGAGGCTTACGGGATAGGAGAAATCCTACCTCCCGTGTCAGTCACGGACGTCCGGTAGGGGGTCGTGACAAACTTGGTATCAGAGCCAGGTTTCTTTAAACTGTATGATGCCATAGGTATGACCGGGTGTCGGTTTACCCCTCTTTGTGTACCCGAGCACAATGTGGGAGTAAAAAGGCACTTGTGGAAGTACCCAGGAAATTGTGTCAGCCTTTCCTTCTACTCTCTTTACTATGAAATGTCATTAGTGTATGTGTACTTATTAGGTGTGGTCCTTGTGCAGTATAGCGATGCCACCTATCACGAGACGAACTAGGGGTGGAGGGAGAACTCCTGCTGAAATTGATCGAGAATCAGTTCGGGAGGAGGGAATGCCCACCCGAGGCCGAGGTAGAGGTCGTGCTCGAGGTCGAGGTAGAGCACAAGTGAGAGGGGAAGAGAGGAGACCGTCACCGGAACCTCAACCACAAGTAGAGTCAGGTGCACCTTCCGTGGCGGAAATGATCACGGCAGGATTTCAAGAACTAAGGGAAGAAATGACGAGACAAATACAAAGGGAAGTACGCCGGTTAGTAGTCGGAGAGGAAGAACAAGAGAGAGTTCCTAGCAATCAAGAGATAGAGGTTGTTGAGGAAGAGGATAGGGAATGGCAACAACCACAAGGAATGCCTCGTGAACCGCGGGCAACACCCAGAGAGCTGCCAATTTCAAAATTTCTGAAGCTTCATCCACCCACTTTCTGCAGAACTAGTGAGAAAGAGGATCCGCAGTACTTTATCAGAGATGTGGTCAGAATTGGGCGCATGCTGAGGTGCTCAGGCCATGAATTGGTGGAATTAGCTTCATTCCAGCTGAGGGGAGCGGCTAGAGTATGGATAGAGTCCTTACAGACGAGGTATTCACGCAGAGTGGCACCGATGACCTGGGAAGATTTTCAGAGGGAATTCCTGGGTCAGTTTCTACCTGAAGGCACCAAAGATGCAAAGCGTCAGCAATTCGAGGAGTTGTGGATGACGCCTAACATGGCCGTGACGGAGTATGAATTACTTTTTACTGAACTGGTTCAACTCTCACCTGAGTTAGTTCCTGATGAAGAGGCGAGGATCAAGAGATTCATACACCGATTCACGGAGCCGTTGTTTACTGCTTTGTTACCTCAGAGGAGACAGTTTGAGACTTTAGCTCAAGCAGCAGATTGTGCCAGAATGATTGAGACCAGGAAGAGGTACAGGACGTCTGTTGATCCTAAAGTCAAGTTAATTACAGGCAGTGACAACCAAGGGGGTGGAAGTAAGAAAAGGAAGACAACAGGTGGAGGTGTCGGATATTCAGGGTCCGCAGGAGGACAATCCTCAACTACCACCTATGAAACAGGTACAAGAGGTAATGTTCAAGGGGGGCAGAGGGAACAAGGGGGTGGAAATGCCAGTAAGACAAAGCCCCAGTGTGCGACTTGCGGCAGATTTCATTTTGGTATATGTCGGAGACTGACAGGTGGATGCTACCACTGCGGCTAGATGGGCTATATGGCTAGAGAGTGTCCAAAGAAGAAAGAGGGTACAAGTGTGAGAAGCAATCCGACGCCGAGGAGTACACCTATTCCAGCTCCACCAGTGAGAACCGTGCCACCACAGGCAGCAAGTACAGGGGCAGCTAGAGGCCGTGGTGCAGGATCTAGTGGTCGAGGGCTAGGGGCGGTAGGTGGAGGACAAGCGCGAGTATTTGCACTCTCTCAGCAGGATGCTCATGCATCAAATGCAGTTGTGACAGGTACTCTTATTGTCTGCTCTCTTGAAGCATGAGTCTTATTCGATTCCGGCTCCACTCATTCCTATTTGTCGCATGCATTTGCCTCTAAATTCAACAAAAGTCCATCTAGAATGGAAGAAACAGTACTGGTCTCTACACCAATGGGAGAATCGGTACAAGTAGAGTATGTGCACAAGTCTTGCATTGTGGAGGTCGATGGTCATGAGACTGTGGTAGACCTTCGGTTGTTGTGTATGGTTGATCTTGATGTGATCCTCGGGATGGATTGGTTGTCGTCTTGCCATGCGGTTGTGGACTACAGGGCTAAATGCTTGAAATTCAATATGCCAAACGAGGAGCCTTTTGTGATACGGGGTGATGGAGCTGCACCGTATCCAAGCTTGATCTCGGCTTTGAAGGCGTCCAAGTTACTTGCAAAGGGATGCAAGGGTATTTGGCATTCGTCCAAGATACCACGAAAGAAGTACTTTCACCGACTCAAGTACCAGTAGTGCGAGAGTTTTTGGATTTATTTCCAAAAGAATTGTCGGGGTTGCCGCCCGATCGTGAGATTGAATTTGAAATTGAGCTGCAACCTGGCACCCAGCCTATCTCCACACCACCTTACCGTATGGCTCCGAAAGAGCTGAAGGAGCTACATACACAATTGCAAGAGTTGCTTGACAAGGGTTTTATAAGACCTAGTTTCTATCCTTGGGGTGCACCAGTCCTTTTTGTGAAAAAGAAGGACGGATCTTTGCGGTTGTGTATCGATTACCGAAAGTTAAACAAGGTGACGATTCGCTATCAATATCCACTACCGAGGATAGATGACCTATTTGATCAGTTACAGTGTGCGAAGTGGTTTTCCAAGATTGATTTGCGATTTGGGTACCATCAATTAAAGATTCGTGAATCAGACATACCTAAGACCGCATTCCGGACCCGATATGGGCATTACGAGCTCTTGGTGATGTCTTTCGAATTAACTAATGCTCCTGCAGCGTTCATGGACATGATGAACAGGGTCTTTAAACCATTTATGGACCGATTTGTCATTGTCTTCATCGACGACATATTGGTTTATTCAAAGAATTCTGAGGAACATGCTGAATACTTGAGATTAGCATTACAGAGGTTGAGAGAGGAAAAACTGTATGCCGAGTTCTCTAAGTGTGAATTCTGGCTTGACAGAGTTGCCTTTTTGGGTCACGTGGTATCAGCAGAGGGAATCCACGTTGATCCAAGTAAGGTAGAGGCAGTGAAGAATTGGTTCCAGCCTACCTCTGTTACTGAAATTCGCAGTTTCTTGGGTTTGGCGGGATATATAAAAGATTTTTGCAGGACTTCTCTAAGGTTGCTGCACCTATGACTAGGTTGACTCAGAAAGGAGTGAAGTTTGTATGGGATGACAAGTGTGAGCAGAGTTTTCAAAAGCTGAAGGACAGCCTCACTACCGCTCCGATGTTGGCATTACCTGAAGGCACAGGAGGGTATGTGGTATACTGTGATGCGTCGAGGATCGGGTTAGGGTGTGTCTTGATGCAACATGGCAAGGTGATTGCGTATGCATCGCGAAAACTAAGGAAACATGAGAAGAACTACCCGACACACGACCTCGAGATGGCTGCTGTAGTATTCGCTTTGAAAATATGGAGACATTACTTATATGGTGAGACTTGTGAAATTTATACAGACCACAAAAGCCTCAAATACATTTTCGAGCAGAAAGACTTGAACTTGAGACAACGTCGATGGTTGGAGTTGTTGAAAGACTACGACTACACGATCTTGTATCATCCAGGAAAGGCTAATGTGGTAGTCGATGCTCTGAGTCGGAAGTCCATGGGCAGTCTTGCTCACATAAGTGAAGAAAGGAGACCGTTAATTAGAGAACTGCACGAACTAGAGCAAACGAGAAATCAGTTTGAGATTGGAAGTTCTAACTCACTTTTAGCCCATTTGCAAGCTAAGTCCTCTTTGGTAGAAGAGGTGAAGGCTAGACAAGATGAAGATATCGACCTCAAGCAAATCAGGGATACTGTAACTAAAGGGAAAGGGGACGACGTCCGATTCTCTATAGATGATTTTGGGATACTTCGGTTGAAGGGACGGTTGTGTGTCCTTATGGTTGATAACTTGAAAGAAAGAATTCTTGAAGAAGCACACCGGACAGCGTATACAATCCATCCGGGAGCTAATCAAATGTATCATGACCTGAAACAGTTGTATTGGTGGAATGGCATGAAAAGGGATGTCGCAAACTATGTAGCCAGGTGTTTAGTGTGCCAGCAAGTAAAGGCTGAACACCAGAAGCCCGCCGGAACATTACAACAGATAGAGATACCTGAGTGGAAATGGGAGAGGATAACGATGGATTTTGTAACAGGGTTGCCAAGATCACAACGGGGGTTTGATTCAGTTTGGGTGATAGTGGATCGCATGACTAAGTCCGCACACTTTCTGCCAGTTAAGACCACTTACGGAGTGAGTCAATATGCACAGATCTATCTATCAGAAATCGTTAGATTGCACGGTGTGCCAGTTCCATAATATCTGATAGAGGTCCACAGTTCACTTCCAGGTTTTGGAAGTCATTGCAGGAAGTGTTGGGAACTAGAGTTGATCTGAGTACTGCGTTCCACCCACAGACCGACGGGCAATCAGAAAGAACCATTCAGATTCTTGAAGACATGCTTCGGGCGTGTACTATAGATTTCGGCGGAAGTTGGGAAAGGTATTTACCTTTGGCTGAGTTTGCGTACAATAACAGTTATCAAGCAAGTATTCAAATGGCACCTTTCGAGGCTCTGTACGGCCGTAGATGTAGATCCCCGATTGGGTGGTTCGAGGTCGGAGAAGCTAGCTTAGTCGGCCCGGAATTACTACAAGATGCCTTGCAGAAGGTAAAATGTATAAGGGAGAGATTGCTGACGGCTCAGAGTAGGCAAAAGTCTTATGCAGACAATCGAAGGAGAGAACTGGAGTTTGCCATTGGTGATCAGGTGTTCTTGAGAATATCACCGATGAAAGGCGTAATGCGGTTCGGTAAGAAGGGGAAGTTTAGTCCTCGGTATATCGGACCATTTGAAATCTTAGAACGAGTTGGAAATGTAGTGTATCAATTGGAATTGCCTACGGAATTGGAGGGGGTACACCCTGTCTTTCATGTATCGATGCTTCGGAAGTATCTTCCCGATCCCTCGCACGTAATCCAATCGCAAGACGTGCAACTAACCGAAAATATGACGTATGAAGAGGAGCCAGTGGAAATCTTAGATCGGCAGTTGATGAAACTCAGAACGAAAGAGATTCCATTGGTTAAAGTTCTGTGGAGAAACCACTCGACCGAAGAAGCTACATGGGAGGTCGAGGGTGAAATGCGCAGGACGTATCCTCATCTATTTCGAGACTAAGGTTAGTATTTTGTTTGAAATTCAGGGACCGAATTTCTTAAGGGGGGAAGATTGTGATACCCGAGAATATTTTAATTTGCACCATTAATTAAATTAAATTAATTAATTTAAAAGTGGAAAATGAGATAAAAATACACACTAGCCTATCACTTATTATGTGGTAAATATAAATTTTTGTAAGATCCTAATACTTCTATATTTTTTTTATTATTATTAAATCAGATTTCTTTTTGTTTTTTTTATATGATATGTATATATATTAATTTATTATATATATATATATATATGTAATAAAAGATAAGGAATGAGAAAAAGAAAGAAGCAAAATCGTGAGAGCTGGGCGTCGTTCTTCTTGCACGAAAGCTACGGGAGAGAGGGCTGAAACAACGTCAACGTAAAACGCACGGGCTGAGCACGGTGGTGGCCGGACGTACGCGAGACGGAGGCCGGAGTCGCGTCCGCCGGAGCTCGTTGCCGTCTTGGTGCTAGAGAGAGAGAGAGTGACGGTTTAGAGAGACAAAACAAAGGGAAAGAGCTTCCACGCCGGAAAACGCCGTCTCTTCACCGGGGAAGGTGGCTGGGAGTCTCCTCTACTCTATATCGTCCTTCTAACCGGTTGAATCGAGGTGAGAAGTCCCGAAACTCTCAAACCCCAATCTTATCAATTTTAGGGATTTTTGGAAAGACTCCAATTGATTCAATCTGAGTATTCTGGGTCCGAAATTGAAGTATTTGCATGCTAGGAAGTGAGTTGGAAGCTTAGGAACCGGAACCAAATTGATGGAATTTATCTGGGTTGGAAAAATTGTAGGAAAATGTGGTTGTTAAGGTTTAAAGGTGTTGTGGACTGATTTGGGATGCATTAATAGGTAGAACTTGTGATTATATAATTGTTAAAATTATTGGAATGCACGAGGGATTAAAACCCGAGTAATTCCCGTCTCACCCGGAACCCGGTTCGGGGAAAAAGAGACACTTTCCTAATTTTACGCGTATCCGGATATGTGTATTCATGTGTAGGTAAAGTATTGGAAGTTATTTTAGTAAATGGAAGTCTTAGACAAGTAGAATTTATGCCTCTTGAGCCATAAATTCAAGACTTGGGTAATGGAAACTTCACATGGACTCATAGAGGTGGAATTGGGTAACTTGGCATTCCCAAATCAAGGCTTCCGTATATGGTGATTAAGCAAGGGTTGGACACGAATAGAAGCATGCTAGGTGTTCCAAAAACTAGTTGGGGGCATTCCGAGCCAACAACTAGTCTATGGAATTAATTAGAGGGAACTTGAGCATTAACGTTACATATGCACGATAGTGGTTGAATTTTCAAGTTTCTGAATCTCTCAAGTATATGTGTATAGGGCACCATACTTTGAGTGGACTTTCGGGCGCACCGAGAGCCGATCAGAGGGGCCAACCAGGTGAGGGGCTTTCCTATCCTTGCATTATAGGGTTGACTGCGAATATGGATATATGGTTTGCCTTCTTGCCTATTTGTAGGAATTATATGTTAGATAACATGCTATTGTTGTTCCTAAATTACAATATATGTGATAACGTGCTGTATGTGTATATGTGAACTATAAAAGCAATGGTGGCTCAAGGAGCCTTATATGGAAAGAAGGTCCTCGGGACCTATATGATATCAGGGGTAGGATCGAGTCAATTTCATTTGTGAGGGTCTTGTGGTACTAGAAACAAACCTCATCGACTATTATCTGAAAGGTGTGGTTTTGTATGTAAATCCTTAAAGAAAATAAACATAGGTGACTTGTTTTGAACCAAGAGTCCGGATTAGAAACCACTTGGAAATCTAGATTGCCTAACTTGAAGTAAAATGAACAAGTAGTGGTCCATAGGGGTCATTTAATGCACAACGCGGGAACCGAGTCTATCACGGATGGTCCGGGTAGATTGAGTCTCTTGTCTTGAGTCAAACTCACAGAAATACAAAGTATATGAGTACACCACATTGTGGCTATTGCCTTGGATAAACCAAGGTCAGATGAGTCGCCGGGTATGCTCTAAGTGAAGTCTTGGGGTCAGATTATTGTTCCAAGTGAAGTCTTGGGGCCAGGGGTTCCTAGAATGATCAACTAGGTTCCTATATCGCTCACGTGAGATATTGCCTTCGGGCCAGATGCTCTCCTAACGGAGATATGCCTTCAGGCCAGTTTATGATTACGGTTACCTGAACATGGACATCCACATGAAGTTATATGTTAAACTATGATATGATGTATGTGTGAATTTAAATATATGTAAAACCATGCTTTAAACTCTTTATTGCGAATATGATATATGCTAATTGCCTGACCACTTAATATATGGAAACTTAAACCTGTTATATGTGTATGTGTTTGTGATTGGCTCCTTTCCCTAGTTGTAGTGGTACCCGCTACTACACCAGGGATGGGAAAGCCTCTCACTGAGTCTGTTTGACTCACCTCAATGTTACATGTCACAGACACAGGTGGTATAGGCATCGGGAGCGCTTCCACTTCATCTCAGGGAGGTGGACAGACTTAGAGACCGCACGCATTGTTCGTGTGGGTAGTATTGATATATGTATTTTGTCAGGATGTATATGTATATGATTCTTTTGGTATAGCATTGTTTTGTACAGTTGCTATATACATATATGTATATGTCACACTCTAGAATTGTCGGCTTCATACAGGTTAAAGATTGGTCCTGTTGTTGGGAATATAGGATATGATATGAT
The DNA here is from genome assembly GCA_014851425.1 of Senna tora. NCBI lineage: Eukaryota > Viridiplantae > Streptophyta > Magnoliopsida > Fabales > Fabaceae > Senna > Senna tora. Next base: position 30,376,870 of record CM026264.1, read on the forward strand.
GAATATCATGTGTGTATATATATATATATGAATGTGACTTCTGCATGTGAATAGGATAGATCACACACACTGAGCGTGTGGTCAATATGTAAATTTATATATATGTGTGACTGAATATTTGGTTGTGTGAAAATACACCTTCCGCATGCGAATAGGATAGATTACACGCATTGAGGCGTGTGATCAATATGTAAATTATATGCGGGTGTGTAATTGAATATATATACTTGATTGTACACAGGGATTCTGCATGTGAATAGGATAGATCACCCGCCCTGAAGTGCGTGATCAATATGTATATTATATGTACGTGTGATTGACTATGTGTATATGTATAGACTGAAACGGCGTTGAGCGAGCCGTGGATTGCGTGCTACTTAGGTCACCAGATAGGGATGGCCATATATACTATATATTGTTTGTATTAGCAATGGGTAGTTATGTATATATAAGAATATAAATCAGGGATTAGAGGCTTACGGGATAGGAGAAATCCTACCTGCCGTGCCGGTCACGGACGTCCGGTAGGGGGTCGTGACAGTCGCTAAAGACTATTTTTAACCATCATTATTCTCAACATTTTGCGACGGTTTTAACCGTCGTTGTTTTAGTGTCGTGCTTATCATTCTGGCGACGGTTTAAACTGTCGCTGATTCACTTTTTTTAAAAAAAAATATATATTTTCCTTTATTAAGAATTCTAATTTCCGTAAAAACCAAAAATACTCATTGAACCATATTAATTTTATTTGTACTCAACGTATACTTAATAAAGTTTTACAACCAATAAACATACCATAATCCATAATTACCAAGTCAAAAAGTGTAACCGTTTACAAAAAATACTACTAATACATATAACAATAATAGGTATATTTACATAAGTTTAATAATTAAAAAATATTGTAGGCTAAGTTAGTGTCATTGGTTGATGCCAAGGCTAGTTGAACTGTTGAAGTGTTTAGTTTACTATCAAGGTGTCATCTTCAAGTTGAAATTTAATCTGCCACATTGTTGGTTGGTATGTGTTATATCCTGTGCTTCTGCATATAGGAAGCAAATTGAAAATCAAAACTAAAAACAATTTAACAAGAAACAAGTACTACAATAGATTATAGAATAGCTCATTAAAGAACAAGAAACAAGTACTACAATAGATCCAATTGACTATCTCTAAAAAAGGAAAAAGGCATGCTACTTCTGCACCCATAAAATCCATCAAGCTTTTATAAATTAAGGATTAATTATGCAAATAATAGAAAGAAATCATCAACTGTAGTAGTTAACAAAAATAAAAGAAAGAAACCATCAATTATAGTGGTTGACAAATAGAATATGCATAAATCATTAGCCTAGGCTTGTGTATATAATATGAAATACTGAAAGAGATATATTTCAACATAATAATTGATTCTCAAATATAAATATGGTTTCAAGAAATCGATCTGTAAAAAAACAAAAGAAAAAGTCAATATACCATGAAATGAAAGCAAACCAGAGTGATGATATGATAAAAGATACGTGTATGAAATGAACCCCAACTTGTGCTTACAATCACTTGTACAATTGTCCTTTGGGACCCCTCAACAACTTATAATTTCTGTTTTCATCATACCTGAATAATATAAAATTGACATTAGAATGAAAGAATGCATAGCAATTATCTATATCATATAAAATTGACAGAAAAGAATATGTAGGTACGTTCATTGCTAACAGCAAGGCCTGTATACAACACACTATTATCATCAACCTGGTTAACAATTATTGCCATCACTAATATTGTATTCATATCTTACCTCTCACTTGTTCAATGTGGCCCGTCAGTGTGAGCTTAAGCCTTCCACTTGCCAAATCCCATATTCTGCCCAACAAATAAAATTTTATCAAATTTATTGCAAAACTTTAAAACTCCTCGTCAACATCTTGGTGCTTATACTGCTACTATTGCTACCTCTCTCTTCTCTGTATGATCTCTTAACCTTCCTATGATCTTCCTTCATCATTTCCTTCCCACTTTCTCCATTCTTGCAGAGTAAAAACACAGGATTATCTGAATATTAAAAACACAGGTATCAGAATATTAAAATTTTCATTTAAACAAATTAGTATTTGAGTTTTTATTTCCTCAGCTCCAAATATTCTCAACTAAAAATAATTCTAGATATTGTGAATCAAACTAGCAAGTTTAATTTGAAAGGTTAGATGGATGGAACTGGATATATAATTTTAGTTAATGTGCAAGTATTGAAAGCTATGGAACAAGAGTTTGACATCCCTGATCGTTGCCTATATAATTTCAATTATAGCCTATCTCAACGACTACGTTGCACCACATCATTATATATCCAATTGAGATAATAAGTAATGTTTCCAGTTGAAATCAAGTGAATGAGCATCATGTCTGTCCAACTATAACAAGCTGGAATGTTAATGGCTTTCTCCAAGTTTATGTAGACCAAATGGGTGCTTAAAAGTTAAAACAATACTTTGGAATATCACATACTATCATATTATATTTCAAACCACAAAAATCTTGTAAGCAGAAGATATTGATTCTCCACAGCTATAACAAGCTGGAATGTCAGAGATTATACAACAGAATAATTGAACTGCTATAAAAGAAAGCTAGATAAGAGGAAGTACTTACGAAAAAAAGAGAAACTGAAATCATTGATGTTCTAAACATACTCAAGACAATTCAAAGTGATTTCTGAAAGAGACCCAACAAATAGATAAAATGATCAAATTGAACAATACAGTGTATGCAGCAAAGGGCTTACAAATCCAAGCACTTTGACACTTCATTTCATTCATACATCAGTTATCTGCATTAAGAACAAAAACATTCTTATCATAAACTTGGCCGCATATGTAAATCTTCTTCATCAAGATAATAGTTATTGAAAATGTTAGAGAATTGGGAATTTGAATATGATGCAGTATGAGGGAAATAAATAATAAATAACTAATAATAGAAAACATAGACTCACCTTGTATAGATTAATTCTACCTGAAAACTTTTCAGTCACACACTCACACATTGATTCGGTAAAACACAAATGGAAAATGAAAACTACTAAAATTTCATAACATGAAATCCCATAAATCACATATCACTAATCCATTGCTCTACAGAGTAATATAAACATGTTTAGCTATAGATCCATATAATTTAGAGTTGAATTCACCTAATTATAGTATAACATAAAAGCCAAGAAAAGAAATTAAGGTTAGACTCTGTGCACATATATGAGATAAATTTCAGAGAACTACAATTTTACCAAAAGAAAATGAAGAAGGGAAAGATATGGAAGAGGGTGAAGGAAGTGAAGCAGAGAACAAAGGAGCATTTGTATGCGATGAAGATTCAAGAACATATCCAAATGTTAACAAATAAAGGGAGGAATGAAGTACCATTTAGGGCAAATCGAACCAAACACAGAAGATGGAAAATAGACTTCAAAGCCTGCGTTTATGGGCGATGTTCACAGCATCGATGGCTTGGACGGCGTTCTCCAACGACCACTATAGCAGGAGTGCAAAAAACTCACCTCTCTCAGAAAAAGCAAGAGCAGAAGACTCACCTCTCAGAAAAAATCAAGAGGGACACACGAATGCAGAGTAGAACGCAATCGACGGTGTCTCACTCCGACGAACCACTCCGGCAGCGGTGTCGACGAGTCGACGATGCTCTCCTCAATCCTCACCATTTTAGGGATTTTACTTTTTAGGGAACAAAAAGAAAAGAATGGGAGAGGGGAACGACGCAAGCAGAGAGTGAGTACCGAGGAGACCATTTACATTTAGTAGATTTTTTATATTCTAACTACGATTATGGTAACTGTGGCTAAATAACCGTAGTTAAAAATAAATTTTTTGGTAGTGATAGATTTTAGTTGCTACAACTTGCTCATGGTCCAAATCAACCAAAACACGCCTAAGCCACACTGCTTGACATGTTGCAGCAGTTGCAGCAATATATTTTGCTTCTGAAGACAATAAAGCAATAGTTTCTTGCTTCTTCGAACTCCATGAGATGGCACCAGAACCAAGGCTAAAGTTTAACCTGAAGTACTTCTTCTATCATCCAAGGAACTTGCCCAATCACTGTCAGTGTAACCAAATAAACTAAAATATGATACTGCAGTGTACCAAATTCCAAAATTAACAGTTCCAGCAACATAGCACAAGACCCTTTTAGCTGCTCCTAGGTGATGCTTGGTTGGACTATGCATAAACCTGGACAAAATACTGACAGAAAATGCTATTTCAGCCCGTGTGTGAGACAAATAATTGAGTCCACCTATTAACCTTCGAAAATAAGTTGCATCAGCCTTCTCTGTCCCATCTTCAGCTTGTAATCTTTCATTTAAATTCATTGGAGTGGAACCCACATTGCTATTCACCATGCTGAATTTTTTGAGCAAATCAGTTGCATACTTTTGTTGCCCAATAAAGATTCCATCTGCACATTGTTTTACCTCAAGCCCAAGAAAATAATGTAACAGTCCCAAATCTGTCATTTCAAATTTTCTCATCATAGAAGACTTGAAATCAGCAATAAGGTATTCATTGGACCCAAAATAAATTATGTCATCAACGTAAATGCAAACAACCAAAAATCAGTTTTGCCTTCTCTTTTCAAATATAAAGTGGGCTCATTGTCACTTCGAACAAAACCATTCTCACAAAAATAGTTGTCAATCTTACTGTACCAGGCTCGAGGTGTTTGCTTAAGCTCGTAAAGAGCTTTTCTCAACCTGAAAACTTTATCCTCAAAACCGTTTGCAACAAAACCTTCAGGTTGAGAAACATAAACCTCTTCTTCCAAGTCCCCATTTAAGAAGGCAGACTTCACATCAAATTGAAAAACAGGAAGAGATAATTGAGCAGAAAGCAAGCAATAATCTTACAGTTTCAAGCCGAGCAACTGGTGAGAATGTTTCTTCAAAGTCAATACCTTGTTGTTGTGCATACCCCTTTGCTACAAGCCGTGCTTTATGCTTTTGCACACTCCCATCAGCATGATACTTGGTTCTGAACACCCGTTTCAGCCCAATAGCATTCTTTCCTTTAGGCATATCCACTAATTCCCAAGTATGATTTTTCTGAATTGCAGTCATTTCTTCATTCATAGCCTTTTCCATTCTTCCATTGCTGCTGCTTCCTCATAGAAATTTGGATCTGAAACAGCAAGAGCAAATTGACAAGTATATACATCATTAGAGGATTTAGTATTTGGTATTCTGGGCCTTGTCGATCTTCTCGATTGAATTGTCTCAGTTGAAGGCCCATCAAGAGTTGCTGAATTATTGAGTGAACTTGTCTCTTGTACTTCTTCTAAAGAGATTTCTATGGGAGCTTCTTGTTGTACTTGCTCTTCATTCCAATCCCCACTAGCATTTTCATTAAAAACCACATTTCTGCTAATAATAATCTTGCCACTTAAAGGATTATATAGCCTATATGCTTTAGATTTAGTACTATAGCCAAAAAAATGCATTTTTCAGACTTTTCATCAAGTTTGTGGCGAGACTGAGAGTTAATTAAAGCATAGGCTACACAACCAAAAATTTTCAAGTGACTTACACGTGGTTTTCTACCTTTCCAAGCTTCATAAGGTGTTTTATTCATGACAGCTGTTGTTGGAGAAATATTCAAGAGATACACAGCTGTTGCAACTGCTTCAGCCCAAAAACAATTTGGAAGACCCTTGGATTTGAGCAAGCTTCTGGCCATTTCCACAACAGTCCGGTTCTTTCGCTCAACAATGCCATTCTGCTCCGGCGTGTATGGTGCAGTGAGCTCCCTGTAAATACCACATTCTTCACAAAAATTATTAAATTCAATAGAATTAAATTCACCACCTCTGTCAGTCCGGAGACATTTGATACGGCTGCCACTTTCATTTTCTACCAAGCTCTTAAATTTCTTGAAAGCAACAAAAGCTTTAGATTTGCACGTCAAGAAATAAACCCAATTTATACGGCTATAATCATCAATAAGCAATAAAAAATATCGATTCCCACCAAATGATTCAATTTGCATGGGCCCACACAGATCTGCATGTATCAATTGAAGAACACTGTCAGCTCTCCATAATTTTCCTACGGGAAATGACTGTTTGCTTTGCTTACCCAAAACACATCCTTCACAGAACTCAAAAGATTTAATCTTCGGTAGTCCATTGACCATATTCTTCTGACTCAAGAGCTTCAACCCATTTTCATGTAAGTGCCCATAACGCAAATGCCACAATTTAGATTCACAAGTCTTACTAACAGCAAGGGCAGTATTAACATTTGAAACATCTAGTGGAAACATCATGTTATGAGCCATTTGAACATTAATAAAGGTATGACCAGTTTTCCTATCTTCAACTCTATATGAGTTATCATCAAACAAGATTCTATATCCATTGGCCATCAATTGACCAACACTTAATAAATTGTAAGCCAAACCAGGAACAAATTGCACATCTTTTAAAAATTTAGTATTACCGTGGCTAGTATTGATGGCAATCGTACCTTTCCCTTCCACTTGAATCACCTTGTCATCACCCAATCGAACTGTTGATGTCTCTTTCTCGTCAAGCTCTTTAAACAATTGCTTTGAGCCCGTCATGTGATTAGAAGACCCACTATCCAGAAACCAAACAGCATTAGCAATATTTTTATCAAAAGAATGAGCCATAAACAACATACTCTCTTCTTCTTCAGCAACATTGGCATGCTTTTCTTCATTCCTTTGCTTGGTTCAACAGTCAGCTTCTTTGTGACCAATCTTTCCACAACAATAACATTTAATTGAATTATTTTTGACCTGTCGTTGTTCACCAGAACGTCCTCCTCGTCCACGGCTACCGCCACGACCTCGAGCACGATAAACACCACGTGAAGTGCTTCTATTTGAAGCGTTGACATCAGACTTTGTGTGGGAGGACTCTCCTTTCACTTGAAATGCCTTTTCTTCAATCCTTGTTGATGATTTATTTAACCTATCTTCATGAGCTTGCAAAGAACCCATTAAATCATCAAAGGAATAAGTAGTAAAATCTTTAGACTCCTCTATTGCAGCAACCAAATGATCAAATTTAGGGGTTAGACTTCTCAATAATTTTAAAACCACAGTCTCATCTGTAATTTTCTCACCATATGCCTTCATTTGAGAGACAATAGCAGAAGCTCTCGATAAAAATACTTGAACAGTTTCTGAGTTACCCATTTGCAACATTTCAAATGTTCTACGGAGAGACTGAAGTTTCACAGTAATTACCTTTGAGGAGCCTTGGAATTCTGTTTTGAGAGTCTGCCACGCCCCCTTTGAGGTAGTTGCTGCTGAAATTCGTGAGAAGATATCGTTCGAGACAGCTTGCTGAAGGAAGAACAGAGCCCTTGCATCCTTCTTCTTGTTTTCACGAAGCTTTTGCTCATCAGCTTCTGAAGCACTATACCCATGTTCAACCAGCTCCCACAATTCTTGAGACAGAAACAAAGTGCACATTTTTATGCTCCAGAATTCATAGTTCTCACCCTTAATGAAAGGAATTAAGGGTTGGGTTGAAGATGAAATCCCATTTACTGCCATTAGAATAGGGTTTGCGTGAACCACTTTTCTACTTGCTGCACCTCTCAGCTTTTTTTAAAAGCACTCTCCCACTTGCCCAATATTGGCTCGGATACCAAAAGATGTTGGCAGAAGAGGACTAAAGACAAAATAGGAATAATGCTTGCTTATTATTATATAAATAAAGAAGAGGTACAAAGCCTTTTATAGGCAAATAAATAACCAACTAATGAAGATAATGGCCTAAAAATCTGCAACTAATAACAACTTTTATTTTCCGCACTAGCAGTGGCGTAAAACTAGGAATTCATTAAAACTAACTTTGACTACTTGACTTTGAATTATATTTTAACAAGTTTATGGCAGTAAACATGCTCTACGAATTTGTCTAAATTAAACCCGATTTTTCCTTCTTTCCTTCCATGAATCCAATGATTCAATCCTTAAAATATATATTTGAATGATGGGTTTTAGTTTCTTAGGTTTCCACAACCTTTTCCTTCCATAAACACCATCAATCTAAGCTCAAACAACATCCAACAACATCAAATCAAGTCTTTAATCTCAAGAAAGTGAAGAACATGATGACTCATAATCTCTAAATCAACAACCAACAAAATCCAGCACACTCATAACAAAATACATCCAATAGAAATGTTGTAAATAGTAAGAATGCAAGTTTTATCCCCCATGGTTGTAGAAATCAAGTGGTTTTTCACAAAATCTTCAAAATCAAGAAAATGGGTTCAAAGTTGAAAATGGGGTTAGAGAGCTAATCCTACCTTAATGAAGAAGATGGAGGTTGAGAGGGTCCCTTGAGTGCTACTCCGGTCACCGGTGACCGGCCGCCAGATTTCGGCCCCCCTTCACCTTCAACCTTCAAGACTCCTCCACTTTGGCTCTCTTAGGGTTTGAGAGTTCTCCCTTGGCCAAGTGTGTGTGAGAATGTCGAATGGGATGGGTGATGATGATGGGAGGAGGGCTAAAAATGTTAATTAGGGGAAAATAACTCTTTTCGCTTGACTATCTATTCTTATTTCCTTTCACTCTATCAATTTCTATTTCTTTTCACTAAAGTCACAATTTCTTAGGTCCTGAATTAAATCCTGAAAATTATTTTCTACTTCTTTTCTTTCCCATTCATTTTATTTTAAACATCGAAAAAATTTCTTTCCGGTTTCTTTTAACTTTCACATATATTTTATTTTATTTTATTTTCTAAGGTTTTAATTCCTAGCCCCGGAATAAATCATTTTTAAATCCTCGAAATTTTAAATAAATCATTCTTTAATCCTCGAAATTTTCGGGGTATTACACTTACGAAAAAAGAAAAATGAATATCAAGTTTTCAAAAAACTAATCGGCAAAAACTGATTAAAAAAAGAAAAATAAATATTAAGTTTTCGAAACACTCATCGGCGAAAACTGATTAAAAAAAAGAGTAAATTACACTGCCCTCCCCTGAGAGATGCTGAAATTACACTGCCCTCCCCTCTCGTTTGCAAAATTACACTGCCCTCCCTTGAGAGATCAAAAGTCATTACACTTTGATCCAAAATACTATTTTCCCACTAAAAAAAGGTCTAAAAAGTCAATATAATAAATATTAATGACTAATAAATATTCATGACTAAATTGACCCTCGCACAAGATAAAAAATGTTTAACGTTATGCTTCATCGAAATATATAAAACTGAATCTTTACCAAAAAAAAAGTTATAAAATTAAATTCTAGTACACCTAACAAAATTTTTTTGATATATTTTATTATTATATATTAATATATATATATATATATATATTAAACTTAATTATCGAAAATTAAATAAAATAATAGATGTTTTATATTACATTATTAATATAAAAATCTATAAACCATTTTAAGTTACAGACTTTTTTTTTTTAGAATTTTATTTTGTTAACAAGAATAATTACTATAAACACTAATAAAATAATAAAAGACAATAAAAAATGAAGTAATGTTATTATAAGAGGAAGTATGTATAGGTCACATTTTATAGAGTTTCATTCTTTTGTGAGGGGTAATTTAGTCGTGAATATTTATTGTATTGGAAGTTAAAAAAATTTGACCTTTTAGACCTTTTTTTTATTGGAGAATGGTGTTTTGGATCAAAGTGTAATGACTTTTGATCTCTCAAGGGAGGGCAGTGTAATTTTGCAAACGAGAGGGGAGGGCAGTGTAATTTCAGCATCTCTCAGGGGAGGGCAGTGTAATTTACTCTAAAAAAAAAGAAAAATGAATATAAAGTTTTTAGAACACTCATCGGCGAAAATTGATTAAAAAAAGAAAAATGAATATCATGTTTTGGAAAACACTCATCGGCTAAAACTGATTAAAAAAAGAAAAATAATTATAAAGTTTTCGAAACACTCATCCGCAAAACTAATTAAAAAAAGAAAAATGAATATCAAGTTTTCGAAACACTCATCAACGAAAACTTACTAAAAAAAGAAAAATGAATATCCAGTTTTCGAAACACTATTCGACCAAAACTGATTAAAAAATAAAAATGAATATAAATTTTCGAAACACTCATCGGCGAAAACTGATTAAAAAAGGAAAATGAATATCAAGTTTTCGAAACACTCATCGGCGAAAAATGATTAAAAAAGAGAAATGAATATCAAGTTTTCGAAACACACATCTACGAAAACTGATTAAAGAAATAAAAAATGAATATCAAGTTTTCGAAACACTCATCGGCAAAAACTGATTGAAAAAAGAAAATAAATATCAAGTTTTTGAAACACTCATCGGCGAAAATTGATTAAAAAAAAAGAAAAATGAATATCAAATTTTCGAAACACTCATCGGTGAAAAACTAATTAAATAAAGAAAAATGAATATCACGTTTTCGAAACACTCATCGGCTAAAACTGATTAAGAAAAAGAAAAATGAATATCATGTTTTCGAAACACTAATCGGGGAAAACTATTTAAATAAAAAAAGAAAAATGATTATTACGTTTTCGAAACACTCATCGATGAAAACTAATTAAATAAAGAAAAATGAATATAAAGTTTTTGAAACACTCATCGGCAAAAACTGATTAAGAAAAAGAAAAATGAATATCAAGTTTTCGAAACACTCATCGGCAAAAACTGATTAAAAAAAGAAAAATGAATATCAAGTTTTCAGAACACTCATCGGCGAAAATTGATTAAAAAAAGAAAAATGAATATCATGTTTTGGAAAACACTCATCGGCTAAAACTGATTAAAAAAAGAAAAATGAATATCAAGTTTTCGAAACACTTATCGGCAAAAACAGATTAAAAAAAGAAAAATGAATATCAAGTTTTCGAAACACTCATCAGCGAAGGGTAGACGTACCCAATTAGATTGTATTACTAAATCTAGAACTGTCAGCTTCACACACCTTAAAGACCAGGATTTATTTTACTGCGATACAGGGAAAATTTGTTTTCAATATATATATATATATATACATATATCTGTTGCATGTGAATAGGATAGGCAACATCTTCGGATGTGTAGGCAGTACACAGGTTATATATATTATGTGTGTTTTCCTATATCTATATCCTGAAGCGGCACCGGCCGTGGATTTGCTTGCCTAGGATAGGCCACCATTTCGGTGTAGTTGTAATACCCGAGAATATTTTAATTAGCATCATTATTCTAATTTAATTAATTCATTTAAAGTTGGAAGGGGGAATTAAAATAAAATTCAGGCATATTTCGTTTGGGTAAAAATTAGGACCCAATAGAAGAGAGTAAGTTGAAAATGGGATAGAAGTACACACTATCCTACTACTTATTTTTTTGTAAATACTAATTATTTTAAATCCTAATTATTCTATTCTTTTTTCTATTATTTCAGATTTTTGTTATATATATATATGAATTAATTATATATATATATATATATATATATATATATATATATATATATATATATATATATAAAGAAATAAAGGAAAGAAGAGGCAAGCATAACGTGAGAGGGACAGAACCGAAGAAAGAAAAGACACAAAGAGAGGTGAAGCGTCGGTTTGAGCAGAGGACACGCGAGGAGAAAGACGGAGTGCAACGCGGCGGAAGGCGAGAGGAGTTGAGGACCAAAACGCGTCGGAACGCCACGCCGCCCCGCCGGAGTTCACGCCGCCGCCGCTGCTGGAGGAGAGAGAGTGGCAGGCTAGAGAGAGAAACCAAAAGGGAGAGAGTTTTCTCGTCGGAAACTCGCCGGAAAACGCCGTCTCTTCATCGGGGAAGGTGGCTGGGAGTCTCCTCTACTCCATATCATCCTTCTAACCGATTAAATCGAGGTGAGAAGTCCCGAAACTCTCAAACCCCAATTTTATCAATTTTAGGGATTTTTGGAAAATCCTCATTTGATTCAATTTGAGTATTCTGGGACCTAAATTGAAGTATTTGAATGTTATGAAGTGAGTTGGAAGCTTAGGAATCGGAACCAATTTGCTGGAAATTATCCGGGTTGGAAAATTGTAGGAAAATGTGGTTGGAATTGTTTTAATGGTGTGGTGGATTGATTTGGGATGCATATATAGGTTGAATTGGAATTATATAATTGTTAAAATTATTGGAATGTACGAGAGATTAAAACCCGAGTAATCACCGTCTCAACCGGAACCCAATTCGGGGAAAAAGAGATAATTTTCCAATTTTAAGCGTATCCGGTTATGTGTATTCATATGTAAGTAAAGTGTTGAAAATTATTTCGGTAAATGGAAATTTTGGACAAGTAGGATTTATGCCTCTCTTGAGCCATAAATTCAAGACTTGGTTAATGGAGATTACATATGGACACATAGGGGTGGAATTGGGTAAATTTGCATTCCCAAATCAAGGTTTCCAAATAGTTCAAATAGTGTGAATAAGCAAGGGTTGGACACGAATAGAAGCATGTTAGATGTTCTGAAAACTAGTTGATGGCATTCCAAGCCAACAACTAGTCTATGGAATTAATTAGAGAGAACATGAGCATTAGCATGACATGTACATGATAGTGGCTAAATTTCAAGTTTCTAAATTTCTCAAGTATATGTGTATAGGGCACCATACAGTGAGTGGAGCTTCGGGCACACCGAGAGCCGATCAGAGGGACCAACCAGGTGAGGGGCTTTCCCATCCTTGCCCTATAGGGTTGATTGCGGATGTGGATACATGGTTTGCCTTCTTGCCTACTTGTAGGAATCATATAATAGATAACATGCTATTGTTATTCCTAAATTATAATATATGTGATAACGTGCTATATGTGTATATGTGAACTATAAAGGTTATGGTGGCTCAATGAGCCTTATATGAAAAGAAGGCCCTCGGAACCCTATACGATATCGGGGGTAGGATCGAGTCAATTTTTATATGTGAGGGTCCTATGGCACTAGAAACCAACCTCATTGATTATCATTGAAAAGTATATTTGTGTATGGAAATTTTTAAAGCAAATGAACATAGGTGATTTTGTTTTAAATTGAGAGATTTCGAATTAGAAAAATGGGGAAAATTTAGATTTATCTAAGAAGAAGTAAAATGAATAAGTAGTGGTCCATAGGGGTCATTTGTGGTACAACGCGTGAATTGAGTCTATCACGAATAGTCCGGGTAGATCGAGTCTGTTATCCTGAATCAGACACACAGGAATACAAACTATATGAGTACACCACATTGTGGCTATTGCCTTGGTTAAACCGAGGTCAGATGAGTCGCCGGTTATGCTCCAAGTGCAGTCTTGGGGTCAGACTAATGTTCCAAGTAAAGTCTTGGGGCCAGGGGTTCCTAGAATGATCAACTAGGTTCCTATAACGTTCACGTGAGATATGCCTTCGGGCCAGTTTCCCTCCTAACGGAGATATGCCTTCGGGCTAGTTTATCTCCCCAAAGAGAGACATGCCTTCGGGCCAGTTTATGATTATAGTTATTTGAACATGGATATCCACATGGAGTTATATGTTAAATTATGATATGATGTATGTATGAATTTAAACGTATGTAAAACCATGCTTTAAATTCTATATTGTGAATATGATATATGCTAATTGCATGACCACTTAACATATGGAAATTTAAATCCGTTATATGCGTATGTGATTGTGATTGGTTCCTTTCCCCCAGTTGTAGTGGTACCCGCTACTACACCAGGGATGGGAGAGCCTCTCACTGAGTCCGTTTGACTCACCCCGGTGTTAAATGTTACAGACACAGGTGGTATAGGCATCGGGAGCGCGTCCACTTCTTCTCAGGGAGGCGGACAGATTTAGAGACCGCACGCATTGTTCCCATGGGTAGTATTTATATATGTATTTTGTCAGGATATATATGTATATGAATCATTTGATATAGCATTGTTTTATATACAATTACTATATATATATATATATATATATATATATATATATATATATATATATGTATATGTCACACTCTAGAATTGTCGGCTTCATACAAATTAAAGTTAGGTCTTGGTATTGGGACTTTAGGCTATGATATAACATATATCATGTATATGTATATATGACTTCCGCATGCGACTAGGATAGGTCACACGCCTTGAGGGGTGTGATCAATATGTAAATTATATGTATGTGTGATTGAATATTTGATTGTATGAAAATATGGCTTCTGCATGTGAATAGGATAGATCACACGTATTGAGGCGTGTGATCAATATGTAAACTATATGCAAGTGTGTGATTGAATATATGTTTGACTGTATACAGGAATTCTGCATGTGAATAGGATAGATCACCCGCCCTAAAGCGCGTGATCAATATGTATACTATATGTATGTGTGAATGGATATGTGTATATATATAGACTGAAGCGGCGCTGAGCGAGCCGTAGATTGCACGCTACTTAGGTCACCGAATAAGGATGACCATAAATACTATATATTGTTTGTATTAGAAATGGGTAGTTATAAACATGTGAAAATGTCAATCAAGGATTAGAGACTTACGGGATAGGAGAAATCCTACCTCCCGTGCCGATCACGGACGTCCGATAGGGGGTCGTTACAGTAGTCATGGTATTATACTGCATGTGAATGTATTTTCAATAATAGATATTCTGTCAATAAGGTGATAAGGCTTACAGGCATAGGGGCATTCCCTATGTCTGTGCCGGTCACGGTCCTCTAAACGGGGGTCGTGACATCTATCATGTGGTTCATTTGAATATTTTTGAATTTTAATTGATGCTTATAATTAATAGTCATAAATTTGATAACTTTTAACTTATAATATAGTTTTTTTAAATTACTTGCTCAAATGATACAATTAAGCGCATATTTTCTTGTTTAGATAAAAACATTTTATGACTATTACATGCCAATAAGAATTATAGTTGAACTATTAGTAGTTCATGAACATAAAAAATGATTTAGTTGAATCTTTTATTAAACGGTTAGAGCTTATTGCTAAACCTATGCTTATGAAGTCAAAGTTTCTAAAATTTTCTTGGGGACGAACATGCTATAATACATGTTGTGTCTTTGATCCATATTAGAATTTGTTGGGTGTATTTTATATGTTCCTCTTCAAATTTATGTTGGTTTTGATTCGTTATCTATTATTAGATATCTTGAACTTTTAACTTATGAATAGAGGAAGAAAAATATAAATTAGTTGGAATACACCTAGATTGTCATTCCATAAAACTCGTACAAATTAATCTGAACTTGAAGTTTAAAGAATAGTCTATTTGCAAATTGTTGCAAATCAATTACTAGATAATTTCATAAATACTTAGTGAGTCATTAAATCGCATGTATCAGCTGCAAATATTCTAGCATGATTAGATGTCCCTGGTGGACAATCTGCTAGTACAACAGCTAATGAATATGAAATACGCCAGAAGCGTGGTAGACCAATTAGTGCAAAAGATATCATTCCCAGAAGGAGAAAAAGTAAAGAAGATGCTCTTAAGGATATTCAAGATATTTCAAATATTAATCAACAACCCCACATTTCTGAAAAAGTAACTCCTGAAGTAGTTTCATCCCCAGAAGTGGAACCGGTACCAGAAAATTATGAGATCTCATTGAGTTATAGAGAAATGTGAGAAATAAATGAAATTGTTGTTGATTATATTTTCAATTGCAATTGCATAAGAGAATATTAATGATGAGGGATCTGATCCCAAAACTACAAAATGATATCGATATCAAAATGATTGGCCAAAATAGAAAAAGACAATATAAGCCAAATTAGACTCGTTATCAAAACGAGAAGTTTCTAGATCAATTACCCAAACACCTGAAGATGTTAAACCTGTATGGCATGAATGGGTATTTGTTCGTAAACGAAATGAGAAAAATACAAATTGTGCACGAGTTTTGGCAAAAATTGATTAAAAAAAAGAAAAATGAATATCAAGTTTTCAGAACACTCATCGGCGAAAATTGATTAAAAATGAAAAATGAATATCAAGTTTTCAAAAACACTCATCGGATAAAACTTATTAAAAAAAGAAAAATGAATATCACATTTTCATAACACTCATCGGCGAAAACTGATTAAGAAAAAGAAAAATGAATATCAAGTTTTCGAAACACTGATCGGCAAAAACGGATTAAAAAAAGAAAAATGAATATCTATTGTAAATATATATATGTGTGTGTGTGTGTGTGTGTGTGTGTGTGTGTGTGTGGATGACCACATTTCAACATTGGATTCTTCCTAAACCCTCCACATAAACACAATTTATTGGTCCTGAAGTACCATACCTTAGTACAATAAAGACACTTTGTACTAAACTAGGCATAGCCATTGCAATAAGTTTGTTAGCAAAGTTTAGATATCTTCAAAGAATATCTTATCCCAGTTTACTCTTCTCAAAGGAAGGAAAATCATAATTAATTGGATATGTTAATGTTGAATATTTTTGTGATCCCCGTAAATCTCGATCTCAAAATGTTACATCTTTACATATGGAGGAACTTTCATGATAGTAAATGAAGCAAATCGTTACAGCTACATCATTAAATTACTAAAAGATATTGATTATTCATGAAGCAACCTATATGCGTATTTGGTTGAGAACCATGATTCCTCATATTAAAGAAACATGTCGGTTGCCCGCAACCAATGCAGAACCAATAATATTGTATGAGGAAAATATAGCTACAAAAGAAATGTGATACTGGTGTTCACAAAATTCAATTCAGCAATAATGTAGCTAACATTTAATTAAAGTCTTCCATCTCAAGTTTTTAAGAAGCATGGATACAACATTGAAATATGAAGTCCTGAAGACTTTCATGACACAATATAAACTTGAGGGGAAGAAAAATAACTATGAATATTGTACTCTTTTTCCTTCGCTAAGCTTTTTTCCCACTGGGTTTATCTTAGCAAGGTTTTAACGAGGCATATTCATAGGGAGTCCTGAAGACTTTTATTATAAAATATAAATTTGAGGGGAAGCAAATTATTTATGAATAATGTACTCTTTTTCCTTCGCTAAGTTTTTTGTCCCTGGGTTTTTCTTAGCAATGTTTTAATGAGGCATATTTATACGAAGTCCTGAAGACTTACATTATACAATATAAATTCACGGGAAGAAATTTAATTATGAATTATGTACTCTTTTTCCTTCGCTAAGATTTTGTCCCACTGGGTTTTTCTTTGCAAGGCTTTAATGAGGCATGTTCATAGTGGGTGGTCATCCAAGGGGAAGTATTGTAAATATATATATGTGTGTGTGTGTGGATGACCACATTTCAACATTGGATTCTTCCTAAACCCTCCACATAATCACTTGTCTCTTTGTATCCTTAGTAACCTCTCCATGAAAGCCCCTTTAAGACAATTGTGTAACCTTCCAATTAGTGTGCTTAAAGGTACATTATTCTGTTCTTAATGTTACCTTATGGCTAGAGTCCTATAAATAGAGGCTATTGTAAACAAGTGAATAGTGGAATGAATTTGGTGGATCTCTCTCTTTTGTTCTTATTATTTCTCTTAGCTTTGTTTTATGTTCTTGTTACTCCTAAATTCTTTGTTTTACAACACGTTATTAGCACGAAGCTCTTGAATTTTATGTCGAAAGGAGCTCAAACTTGTTTTCATCATATCATGGTAAGCAAGAATATATTTCTTCTTCTCCTAATGTAAGTTTTATCAAATCTCATATTGTTTATATTTGTTGCACTTGATATGTCAAGAAAAATTATTTATCATGAGAACTTTTTTTTGTTTCATAATTTATTTGAGTGCAATATTGAATCTTTGAGATACTATAGAAGAACAGATTCATGTATCCCTGAAGGATGCGCAAAAAACAATGATTTTTATTGGTTATCATTTGTACGAAGAACTAGATATGAAAATAAGAACCAGTAGTTCTTTGGAACAAATTGAAGGAAAGATATGAGTTATAAAATGATCAATGATTCATCTTAAAGCTCTTTCTAATTGGATGCACTTACATCTACAATATATTTTGTAAGTGAATATATGTCATCCTTGTTTGAAATTAGCTCTATAATTAAGTTATGAGGAAAGGAAATTACTAATGAAAATATGTTTAGAAAAACATATTCTACTTTCAAATGTGCTCCTGCAGTAGCAATATCAAGAATGTATATTAATGCATCAAATATTATGAGCTAGTTTCTTGTTTGCTTGTGGAAAAGCAAAATAATGAGATTTGAGCTTTTGATGAAGAATAATTGAAAACCTTGTCCAGTTGAATCAATTTCATTCCCTGAAGTGAATGTGGCTTTTCTCAAGGTCATGGATAAGGTCGTAGTGCAAAATGAGACCATGAAAGAAAACATATTTTGGAATATTGAAAATAATTTTCCATCAAATTATGAAAATAAAAGTGCTACACTGAAGCACAAAAATGAGGATGAACTATTTCAAAGAAAAAAAAAAACCTCAAAGAAATGATAAAATCATTTGCTACAAATGTAGCATATGATATTGGTGTTACATTTTATTATACTTTATTATGCTTAAATAAACAAAGGAAACTGAAATAAAAGCAAAATTTTCTAAGCTTGTAAATCCTACTATTTTTATGGATCACATATGTTTCATTTGAATTTTAAGTATAACTTGCTCCCTCACTGTATTACAATTATTTTTTCTTTGAGATAAAAAAAATATATTCAACGTTATAGAGGATGACATATGTCTTGTGGATAGTAGCACAACTCATACAATTTCTCGTGACAAAATTAACATTAGCTGAAATTAATGTTAATAAGATATCTAGTTTTGCAAATGTCATATATAAGACTTTGGAAGAGCTCACATTTCATTGCCAAATAGATAAATTTTTAATATTGGTGATATATTATATATTTCTTGTAGATCCAGAAGAAATATACCAAATTTCAAATAAATATATCCACCGTAATGGTTATCACATTGAGACAAAAATGAGGGAGATATAGAATATCCATACATTACTTCTACTATATTAAGCCTGAAGCTTATATTAGAGAAACTGTTTACTTTTCTTTAAGGTTATATCTAATAAATATAAAATTTGACGAATCAAATTTTATGCACTGAAAGTGGTCAGACCCTAAGATTTTTATACTTTGGCATGATCGACTTGGTCATCCAAACTCACTTTTCATGCGATGTATTATACAAATTACATACAGACATTTGTTGAAGGACCGGAAGATCCTAATAGTAATTGATTTCTTGTGTGAATCATGTGTAATGGGAATTAATTATTAAATAATCTTTTTCTATATATTACACATCAAGTCTCCTTATTTTTTACAATATATTCAAGGAAATGTCTATAGTTATATTCATCTATCATGTGGTTCATTTCAATATTTTTGAATTTTAATTGATGCATCTAATTGATAGTCATAAATTTGTTAACTTTTAACTTATAATATAGTTTTTCTAAATTACTTGCTCAAATGATAGAATTAAGGGCATATTTTCTTGTTTAGATAAAAACATTTTATGACTATTACATGCCAATAAGAATTATAGTTGAACTATTAGTAGTTCATGAACATAAAAAATGATTTAGTTGAATATTTTATTAAACGGTTAGAGCTTATTGCTAAACCTATGCTTATGAAGTCAAAGCTTAATTATGAATTATGTACTCTTTTTCCTTCGCTAAGATTTTGTCCCACTGGGTTTTTCTTTGCAAGGTTTTAATGAGGCATGTTCGTAGTGGGTGGTCATCCAAGGGGAAGTATTGTAAATATATATATATAATATTTGTGTGTGTGTGTGTGTGGATGACCACATTTCAACATTGGATTCTTCCTAAACCCTCCACATAATCACTTGTCTCTTTGTATCCTTAGTAACCTCTCCATGAAAGCCCCTTTAAGACAATTGTCTAACCTTCCAATTAGTGCGTTTAAAGGTACATTATTGTGTTCTTAATGTTACCTTATGGCTAGAGTCCTATAAATAGAAGCTATTGTAAACAAGTGAATAGTGGAATGAATTTGGTGGATCTCTTGTAATACCTGAGAATATTTAATTAGCATCATTAGTCTAATTTAATAAATTCATTTAAAGGTACACACTATCCTACTACATATTTTTTTAAAATACAAATTAGTTTTAAATCCTAATTTTTCTATATTTCTTTTTTTTTCTTATTTATTATTATACCAGTTTTTTTTTTGTGATATGTATATATATTAATTAATTAAATATATATATATATATATAAGGAAAGAAAAGAAGAATAAAGAAAAGACAGAGGAAAGAAACCGTGAGAGAGGAAAAAGGGAAAGAACGGAGGAAGAAACACGAGAGAGAGGGCGGAGGCATCATGAACGTAGAAGACGCACGGGGAAGGTGAGCAACGCGAGAGAGGAGCCGGACGTGCGAGGAGAAGCCGGAGTCGCCGTCCGCCGGAGCACGCCGCCGTCTTGCTGGAAGAGAGAAAGGGACGGGCTTGAGAGAGAAACCAAGAGGGAGAGAGCTTCTCGCCGGAAAACGCCGTCTCTTCATCGGGGAAGGTGGCTGGGAGTCTCCTCTACTCCATATCGTCCTTCTAACCGGTTGAATCGAGGTGAGAAGTCCCGAAACTCTCAAACCCCAATTTTATCAATTTTAGAATGTACGAGGAAGTAAAACCCGAGTAAGCACCGTCTCACCCGGAACCCGATTTGGGGAAAAAGAGACAATTTTCTAATTTTACGCGTATCCGGATATGTGTATTCATGTGTAGGTAAAGTGTTGAAGGTTATTTTGGTAAATGGAAATCTTGGACAAGTAGGATTTATGACTTTCTTGAGCCATAAATTCAAGACTTGGGTAATGGAAACTTCACATGGAAACATAGAGGTGGAATTGGGTAACTTGACATTCCCAAATCAAGGCTTCCGAGTAGTGTGATTAAGCAAGGGTTGGACACGAATAGAAGCATGCTAGGTGTTCCGAAAACTAGTTGAGGGCATTCCAAGCCAACAACTAGTCTATGGAATTAATTAGAGAGAACATGAGCATTAGCGTTACATGTACACGATAGTGGTTGAATTTCAAGTTTTTAAATCTCTCAAGTATATGTGTATAGGGCACCATACAGTGAGTGGACCTTCGGGCACACCGAGAGCTGATCAGAGGGGCCAAACAGGTGAGGGGCTTTCTCATCCTTGTCCTATAGGGTTGACTGTGGATATGGATATATGGTTTGCCTTCTTGCCTACTTGTAGGAATCATATAATAGATAACATGCTATTGTTGTTCCTAAATTATAATATATGTGATAACGTGCTATATGTGTATATGTGAACTGTAAAAAGTGATGGTGGCTCAAGGAGCCTTATATGGAAAGAAGGTCCTCGGGACCTATATGATATCGGGGGTAGGATGGAGTCAATTTTATTTGTGAGGGTCTTGTGGTACTAGAAACAAACCTCATTGATTATTATCTGAAAAGTGTGGTTATGTATGTAAATCCTTAAAGAAAATAAACATAGGTGACTTTGTTTTAAACCAAGAGATTCCGAATTAAAAACCACTTGGAAATCAAGATTTGCCTAAGAAGAAGTAAAATGAACAAGTAGTAGTCCATAGGGGTCATTTATGGTACAACGCGGGAACCGAGTCTATCACGGATGGTCCGGGTAGATTGAGTCTGTTATCTTGAGTCAAACTCACAGAAATACAAAGTATATGAGTACACCACGTTGTGGTTATTGCCTTTGAGTCAGATGAGTCGCCGGCTATGCTCCGAGTGAAGTCTTGGAGTCAGATTAGTTTTCCAAGTAAAGTTTGGGGCCAGGGTTTCCTAGAATGATCAATTAGATTCCTATACCGCTCACGTGAGATATGCCTTCAGGCCAGATTCTCTCCTAACGGAGATATGCCTTCGGGCCAGTTTATGATTACGATTATTTGAACATGGATATCCACATGAAGTTATATGTTGAACTATGATATGATGAATGTATGAATTTGAACGTATGTAAAACCATGCTTTAAATTCTATATTGTGAATATGATATATTCTATTTGCATGACCACTTAACATATGGAGATTTAAACCGGTTATATGCGTATGTGATTGTGATTGGCTCATTTTCCCTAGTTGTAGTGGTACCCGCTACTACACCAGGGATGGGAGAGCCTCTCACTGAGTCCGTTTGACTCACCCCGATGTTAAATGTTACAGACACAGGTGGTATAGGCATCGGGAGCGCATCCACTTCATCTCAGGGAGGCGGACAGGTTTAGAGGCCGCACGCATTGTTCGCGTGGGTAGTATTGATATATGTATTTTGTCAGGATATATATGTATATGATTCTTTTGGTATAGCATTGTTTTGTACAGTTGCTATATATATATATATATATATATATATATATATATATGTATATGTCACACTCTAGAATTGTCGACTTCATACAGATTAAAGATTGGTGTTGTTGTTGGGAACATAGGCTATGATATGGTGTATATCATGTGTATATATATATGTATATGTCTTCCGCATGTGAATAGGATAGATCACACGCATTAAGCGTGTGATCAATATGTAAATTTATATGTATGTGTGACTGAATACTTGATTGTATGAAAATACGGGTTCCGCATGTGAATAGGATAGATCACACGCATTGAGGCGTGTGATCAATATGTAAACTATATGCAGGTGTGTGATTGAATATATACTTGACTGTATACAGGGATTCTGCATGTGAATAGGATAGATCACCCGCCCTGAAGCGCGTGATCTATATGTATACTATATGTACGTGTGATTGATTATGTGTATATGTATAGACTGAAGCGGCGTTGAGCGAGTCGTGGATATGCACACTACTTAGGTCAACAGATATGGATGACCATAAATACTATATTGTTTGTATTAGAAATGGGTAGTTACGCATATATAAACATGTAAATCATGAATTAGAGACTTACGGGAGAGGAGAAATCCTACCTCCCGTGCCGGTCATGGACGTCTGATAGGGGGTCGTGACATCTCTCTCTTTTGTTCTTATTATTTCTCTAAGCTTTGTTTTATGTTCTTGTTGCTCCTAAATTCTTTGTTTTACAACATATCAAGTTTTCAGAATACTCATCGGCGAAAATTAATTAAAAAATGCAAAATGAATATCAAGTTTTCGAAACACTCATCGACAAAAACTGATTAAAAATAAGAAAGATGAATATCAAGTTTTCGAAACACTCATCGGCAAAAACTGATTAAAAAAAAGAAAAATAAATATGAAGTTTTCGAAACACTCATCGGCGAAAACTGATTAAAAAAAAAAGAAAAATGAATATCAAGTTTTCGAAACACTCACCGGCGAAAAGACTGATTAAAAAAAAGAAAAATGAATATCAAGTTTTCAGAACACTCATCGGCGAAAATTGATTAAAAAATGAAAAATGAATATCAAGTTTTCGAAAACACTCATCGGCTAAAACTTATTAAAAAAAGAAAAATGAATATTAAGTTTTCGAAACACTCATCGACAAAAACATATTAAAAAAAATGAATATCAAGTTTTCGAAACACTCATCGATGAAAATTAATTAAATAAAGAAAAATGAATATCACGTTTTCGAAAACACTCATCGGTTAAAACTTATTAAAAAAAGAAAAATTAATATCAAGTTTTCGAAACACTAATCGACAAAAACTGATTAAAAAAGAAAAATAAATAACAAGTTTTCGAAACACTCATCGATGAAAACTAATTAAATAAAGAAAAATCAATATCACGTTTTCGAAAACACTCATCGGCTAAAACTTATTAAAAAAAGAAAAATGAATATCAAGTTTTCGAAACACTCATTCACAAAAACCTATTAAAAGAAGAAAAATGAATATGAAGTTTTCGAAACACTCATAGGCAAAAATTGATTAAAAAGAAGAAAAATGAATGTCAAGTTTTCGAAACACTTATCAGCGAAAACTTACTAAGAAAAGAAAAATAAATATCCAGTTTTCGAAACACTAATCGACAAAAACTTATTAAAAAAATAAAATTGAATATAAAGTTTTCGAAACACTCATCCGCGAAAAGTAATTAAAAAAGGAAAATGAATATTAAGTTTTCGAAACAATCACCGGTGAAAACTGTTTAAAAAAAGAAAAACGAATATCAAGTTTTCGAAACACTCATCGACAAAAATTATTTAAAAAAAAGAAAAAAGAATATTACGTTTTCGAAACACTCAATGGCAAAAACTGATTAAAAAAATGAAAAATTACTATCAAGTTTTCGAAACACTTTTCGGCGAAAACTGATTAAAAAATAAATAAATATCAAGTTTTTGAAACACTTATCGGCGAAAACTGATTTCAAAAAAATGAATACCAAGTTTTTAAAATACTCATCGGCGAAAACTGATTCAAAAAAGAAAAATAATTATCAAGTTTTCGAAAACACTCATCGGACAAAACTGATTAAAAAAAGAAAAATGAATATCAAGTTTTCGAAACACTAATCGGCAAAAACTAATTAAAAAAGAAAAATGAATATCAAGTATTCGAAACACTCATTAGCGAAAACTTACTAAAAAAAGAAAAATGAATATCAAGTTTTAGAAACACTCATCGACGAAAACTGATTAAAAAAAGAAAAATGAATTTCAAGTTTTAGAAACACTCATCGACGAAAAATGATTAAAAAAAGAAAAATGAATATCAAGTTTTCAAAACACTCATCGATGAAAACTAATTAAATAAAGAAAAATGAATATCACGTTTTCGAAACACTCATCGGCGAAAACTGATTGAGAAAAAGAAAAATGAATATCAAGTTTTTGA
The DNA here is from genome assembly GCA_014851425.1 of Senna tora. Classification (NCBI taxonomy): domain Eukaryota; kingdom Viridiplantae; phylum Streptophyta; class Magnoliopsida; order Fabales; family Fabaceae; genus Senna; species Senna tora. Next base: position 30,401,678 of record CM026264.1, read on the forward strand.
AACACTTATTGGCGAAAAATGATTAAAAAAAGAAAAATGAATATCAAGTTTTCAGAACACTTATCGGCGAAAATTGATTAAAAAAAGAAAAATAAATATCAAGGTTTCGAAAACACTCATTGGCTAAAACTGATTAAAAAAAGAAAAATGAATATCAAGTTTTCGAAACACTCATCGGCAAAAACTGATTAAAAAAATGAATATCAAGTTTTCAGGACACTCATCGGCGAAAATAGATTAAAAAAAAAAAATGAATATCAAGTTTTCGAAACACTCATCGGCAAAAACTAATTAAAAAAGAAAAATGAATATCAAGTATTCGAAACACTCATTAGTGAAAACTTACTAAAAAAAGAAAAATGAATATCAAGTTTTCGAAACACATTGACGAAAACTGATTAAAAAAAGAAAAATGAATTTCAAGTTTTCGAAACACTCATCGAAGAAAAATTATTAAAAAAAGAAAAAAGAATATTAAGTTTTCGAAACACTCATCGATGAAAACTAATTAAATAAAGAAAAATGAATATCACGTTTTCGAAACACTCATCGGCGAAAACTGATTGAGAAAAAGAAAAATGAATATCAAGTTTTTGAAACACTTATTGGCGAAAAATGATTAAAAAAAGAAAAATGAATATCAAGTTTTCAGAACACTTATCAGCGAAAATTGATTAAAAAAAGAAAAATGAATATCAAGTTTTCCAAACACTCATCTACGAAAACTGATTAAAAAAATGAATATCAAGTTTTCAGGACACTCATCGGCGAAAATAGATTAAAAAAAGAAAAATGAATATCAAGTTTTCGAAACACTCATCGGCAAAAACTAATTAAAAAAAGAAAAATGAATATCAAGTTTTCGAAACACATTGACGAAAACTGATTAAAAAAAGAAAAATGAATTTCAAGTTTTCGAAACACTCATCGAAGAAAAATGATTAAAAAAAGAAAAAAGAATAACAAGTTTTCGAAACACTCATCGATGAAAACTAATAAAATAAAGAAAAATGAATATCACGTTTTCGAAACACTCATCGGCGAAAACTGATTGAAAGAAAGAAAAATGAATATCAAGTTTTCGAAACAGTTATTGGCGAAAAATGATTAAAAAAAAGAAAAATGAATATCAAGTTTTCAGAACACTTATCGGCGAAAATTGATTAAAAAAAGAAAAATAAATATCAAGTTTTCGAAAACACTCATCGGCTAAAACTGATTAAGAAAAGAAAAATGAATATCAAGTTTCCGAAACACTCATCGGCAAAAACTGATTAAAAAAAAAGAAAAATGAATATCAAGTTTTCAGGACACTCATCGGCGAAAATAGATTAAAAAAAATGAATATCAAGTTTTCGAAACACTCATCGGCAAAAACTAATTAAAAAAGAAAAATGAATATCAAGTATTCGAAACACTCAATAGCGAAAACTTACTACAAAAAGAAAAATGAATATCAAGTTTTCGAAACACTCATCGACGAAAACTGATTAAAAAAAGAAAAATGAATATCAAGTTTTCGAAACACTCATCGACAAAAACTGATTAAAAAAGGAAAATGAATATCAAGTTTTCGAAAACACTCATCGGCTAAAACTGATTAAAAAAAGAAAAATGAATATCAAGTTTTCGAAAACACTAATCAACTAAAACTGATTAAAACAAGAAAAATGAATATTAAGTTTTCGAAACACTAATATGCAAAAACTGATTAAAAAAAAGAAAAATGAATATCAAGTCTTCGAAACACTCTTCAGCGAAAGTTACTAAAAAATGAAAAATGAATATCCAGTTTTCGAAACACTAATCGACGAAAACTGATTAAAAAAATAAAAATGAATATAAAGTTTTCGAAACACTCATCGTCGAAAACTCATTAAAAAAGGAAAATGAATATCAAGGTTTCGAAACACTCATCGGTGAAAACTATTTAAAAAAAGAAAAATGAATATATAGTTTTGGAAACACTCATCGGCGAAAACTGATTAAAAAATTGAAAATCAAGTTTTCGAAACACTCATCTACGAAAACTGATTAAAAAAATAAAAAATGAATATCAAGTTTTCGAAAGACTCATCGGCGAAAACTGATTAAAAAAGGAAAATAAATATCAAGTTTTCGAAACACTCATCAGCCAAAACTGATTAAAAAAACAAAAATGAATATCAAGTTTTCGAAACACTCATCGGGGAAAACTGATTAAAAAAAGAAAAATGAAAATCAAGTTTTGGAAACATTCATCGGCGAATACTGATTAAAAAAAGAAAAATAAATATCAAGTTTTCGAAAACACTCATCGGCGAAAACTGATTAAAGAAAGAAAAATGAATATCAAGTTTTCGAAACACTCATCGGCAAAAACTAATTAAAAAAAGAAAAATGAATATCAAGTTTTCGAAACACATTGACGAAAACTGATTAAAAAAAGAAAAATGAATTTCAAGTTTTCGAAACACTCATCGAAGAAAAATGATTAAAAAAAGAAAAAAGAATAACAAGTTTTCGAAACACTCATCGATGAAAACTAATAAAATAAAGAAAAATGAATATCACGTTTTCGAAACACTCATCAGCGAAAACTGATTGAAAGAAAGAAAAATGAATATCAAGTTTTCGAAACAGTTATTGGCGAAAAATGATTAAAAAAAAGAAAAATGAATATCAAGTTTTCAGAACACTTATCGGCGAAAATTGTTTAAAAAAAGAAAAATAAATATCAAGTTTTCGAAAACACTCATCGGCTAAAACTGATTAAGAAAAGAAAAATGAATATCAAGTTTCCGAAACACTCATCGGCAAAAACTGATTAAAAAAAAAGAAAAATGAATATCAAGTTTTCAGGATACTCATCGGCGGAAATAGATTAAAAAAATGAATATCAAGTTTTCGAAACACTCATCGGAAAAAACTAATTAAAAAAGAAAAATGAATATCAAGTATTCGAAACACTCAATAGCGAAAACTTACTACAAAAAGAAAAATGAATATCAAGTTTTCGAAACACTTATCGACGAAAACTGATTAAAAAAAGAAAAATGAATATCAAGTTTTCGAATCTCATCGACAAAAACTGATTAAAAAAAGGAAAATAAATATCAAGTTTTCGAAACACTCATCGATGAAAACTAATTAAGTAAAGAAAAATGAATATCAAGTTTTCGAAAACACTCATCGGCTAAAACTGATTAAAAAAAGAAAAATGAATATCAAGTTTTCCAAAACACTAATCAACTAAAACTGATTAAAACAAGAAAAATGAATATTAAGTTTTCGAAACACTCATATGCAAAAACTGATTAAAAAAAGAAAAATGAATATCAAGTCTTCAAAACACTCTTCAGCGAAAGTTACTAAAAAATGAAAAATGAATCTCCAGTTTTCGAAACACTAATCGACGAAAGTTGATTAAAAAAATAAAAATGAATATAATGTTTTCGAAACACTCATCGTCGAAAACTGATTAAAAAAGGAAAATGAATATCAAGGTTTCGAAACACTCATCGGTGAAAACTGATTAAAAAAAGAAAAATGAATATAAAGTTTTGGAAGCACTCATCGGCGAAAACTGATTAAAAAAATGAAAATCAAGTTTTCGAAACACTCATCTACGAAAACTGATTAAAAAAATAAAAAATGAATATCAAGTTTTCGAAACACTCATCGGCGAAAACTGATTAAAAAAGGAAAATAAATATCAAGTTTTCGAAACACTCATCAGCCAAAACTGATTAAAAAAAGAAAAACGAATATCAAGTTTTCGAAACACTCATCGGGGAAAACTGATTAAAAAAAGAAAAAAGAATGTAAAGTTTTGGAAACACTCATCGGCAAAAACTGATTAAAAAAAGAAAAATAAAAATCAAGTTTTCGAAACACTCATCGGGGAAAACTATTTAAAAAAAGAAAAATCAATATTACGTTTTCGAAACACTCATCGGCGAAAACTGGTTAAAAAAATGGAAAATGAATATCAAGTTTTCAAAACATTCATCGACGAAAACTGAATAAAAAAAGAAAAATGAATATTAACTTTTCAGAACACTCATCGGTGAAAACTGATTAAATAAGGAAAAATAAATATCAAGTTTTCGAAAGACTCATCGGCAAAAACTTATTAAAAAAACAAAAATGAATATCAAGTTTTTGAAACACTTATCAGCAAAAACTATTTTAAAAAAAAATGAACAATGAATATTACGTTTTCGAAACACTCATCGGCAAAAATTGATTAAAAAAAAAGAAAAATGAATATCAAGTTTTCGAAACACTCATCGGCGAGAACTAATAAAAAAAGGATAATAAATATCAAGTTTTCGAAACACTCATCGGCGAAAACTAATTAAAAAACAAAAATGAATATCATGTTTTCGAAACACTCATCGGTGAAAACTAATTAATTAAAGAAAAATGAATATCGCGTTTTCTAAACACTCATCGGCGAAAACTGATTAAAAAATGAAAAATGAATATCAAGTTTTGGGAACACTCATCGACGAAAACTGATTAAAAAAAGAAAAATAAATATCAAGTTTTCGAAACACTCATCTACGAAAATTGTCACGACCCCCTATCGGACGTCCGTGACCGGCACGGGAGGTAGGATTTCTCCTATCCCGTAAGCCTCTAATCCCTGATTGACATTCTTATATATGCATAACTACCCATTTCTATTACAAACAATATATAGTATATATAGTCATCCCTATCTGGTGACCTAAGTAGTAGGCAATCCACGGCTCGCTCAACGCCGCTTTAGTCTATACATATACACATAGTACATATAATATACCTATTGATCACGCGCTTCAGGGCGGGTGATCTATCCTATTCACATGCAGAATCCCTGTGTACAGTCAAGCATATATATTCAATCACAGACCTGCATAAAATATATATAGTGATCACAAGCCTCAGTGCGTGTGACCTATCATACATATATATACACATGATATTCATCATATCACAACCTATGATCCCAACAACAAGACCAATCTTTAACCTGTATGAAGCCAACAGTTCTAGAGTATGACATATACATATATGTATATAACAGCTGTACAAAACAATGCTATACCAAAAGAGTCATATACATATACATCCTGACAAAATACATATAAGGGTACTACCCACGCGAACAATGCGTGCGGTCTCTAAGTCTGTCCGCCTCCCTGAGATGAAGTGGAAGCGCTCCCGATGCCTATACCACCTGTGTCTGTAACATGTAACATTAGGGTGAGTCAAACAGACTCAGTGAGAGGCTTTCTCATCCCTGGTGTAGTAGCGGGTACCACTACAACTGGGGAAGAGGAGCCAATCACAAACACATACGCATATAACAGATTTGAATTTCCATATATTAAGTGGTCAGGCAATTAGCTTATATCATATTCACAATAAAGAATTTAAAGCATGGATTTACATACATTTAAATTCACACATACCTCATATCATAGTTTAACATATAATTCCAAGTGGTCACCCGTATTCAATTAACCGTAATCATAAACTGGCCCAAAGGCAATATCTCCGTTAGGAGGGAATCTGGCCCGAAGGCAATATCTCACGTGAGCAATATGGGAACCTAGTTGATCATTCTAGGAACCCCTGGTCCCAAGACTATACTTGGAACAATAGTCTGACCCCAAGACTTCACTTGGAGCATAGCCGGCGACTCATCTGACCTCGGTTTACCCAAGGCAATAGCCACAATGTGGTGAACTCATATACGCTGTATTTCTGTGGGTTGACTCAAGACAAGAGACTCAATTTACCCGGACCACCCGCAATAGACTCGGTTCCCGCGTTATACCATAAATGACCCCTATGGACCACTACTTGTTCATATTTCTTCTTCTTAGGCAAATCTAGATTTCCAAGTGGTTTCTAATTCGGACTCTTGGTTCAGAACAAAGTCACCTAGGTTTATTCTCTTTAAGGATTTACATACAAAACCACACCCTCCAGATAATAATCATTGAGGTTTGTTTCTAGTACCACAAGACCCTCACAAATAAAATTTACTCGATCCTACCCCCGATATCATATAGGTCCCAAGGACCTTCTTTCCATATAAGGCTCCTTGAGCCAACATTGCTTTTACAGTTCACATATACACATACAGCACGTTATCACATATATTACAACTTAGGAACAACAATAGCATGTTATCTATTATAAAATTCCTACAAATAGGCAAGAAGACAAACCATATATCCATATCCGCAGTCAACCCTATAGGACAAGGATAGGAAAGCCCCTCACCTGGTTGGCCGCTCGTATTGGCTCTCGGTGTGCCCGAAGGTCCGCTTACTATATAGTGCCCTATACACATTTGTTTGAGAGATTCAGAAGCTTGAAAATTCAACCACTATCGTGTACATGCAACGCTAGTGCTCATGTTCTCTCTAATTAATTCCATAGGCTAGTTGTTGGCTTGGAAATGCCCTCAACTAGTTTTAGGACACCTAGCACTCTCCTAATCGTGTCCAACCCTTGCTAAATCACACTATTCGGAAGCCTTGAGTTGGGAATGCAAGGTTACCCAATTCATCTCTAAGTGTCCATATGAAATTCCCGTTACCCAAGTCTTGAATTTGTGACTCAAGAGAGTCATAAATTCTACTTGTCTAAAATTTCCATTTTCCGAATTAACTTTCAATACTTTACCTACACACGAATACACATATCCGGATACGCGTAAAATTAGTAAAAGTGTCTCTTTTTCCCCGAATTGGGTTCCGGGTGAGACGGGAATTACTCGGGTTTTAATCCCTCGTACATTCCAATAATTTTTAGCAATTATATAATTATCATTCAACCTTTCAATGCACCCCAAATCATTCCACAACACCCTTAAACCTTAACAACCACATTTTCCTACACTTAATCCAACCCGGATAAATTCCATCAATTTGGTTCCGGTTCCTAAGCTTCCAACTCACTTCCTAACATGCATATACTTCAATTTAGGACCCAGAACACTCAGATTAAATCAATTGGGGTCTTTCCAAAAATCCCTAAAATTGATAAAATTGGGGTTTGAGAATTTCGGGACTTCTCACCTCGATTCAACTGGTTAGAAGGACGATATGGAGTAGAGGAGACTCCCAGCTACCTTCCCCGGTGAAGAGACGGTGTTTTCCGGCGAGAAAGCTCTCCCCTTTGCTTTCTCTCTCTAACCCGAGCTCTCTCTCTCCTCCAGCCACAAGACGGTGACCAGCTCCTGCTTCCTCCGTGCATCCGGCCACCACCACGAGCTTGCCGTCGTCCTCCTTGCTCCTCCGTACCAAGAACGACGCTGCCCCTCTCCTCTCTCCCGTTTTTTCCGTTTAGTGCGTCTTCCCTCACGCATCTCTCTCGTGTGTCACGTCTCTGCTTCTTCCCCTTTCTTTTCTTATTTCATCCTTTTATCCTTTCTTATTTAATATATATATATATATACATATCACTTAAAAGAGAGAAAAAAAACAATCTGGCACATATAAAAATATAAATAATAAAAAGAAATACATATATAAAAATTAGGATTTAAAAAATTTTATATTTATAACATAATAAATGATAAGCTAGTGTATTTTTTTCATCTCATTTTCCTCTTTTAAATTAATTAATTTAATTTAATTTTCGATGCTAGTTAAAATATTCCCGGGTATTACAATCTTCCCCCCTTAAGAAATTCGGTCCCTGAATTTCAAACAGAATACTAACCTTAGTCTCGAAATAGATGAGGATACGTTCTGCGCATTTCACCCTCGACCTCCCATGTAGCTTCCTCAGTCGAGTGGTTTCTCCACAGAGCTTTAACCAATGGAATCTCTTTCGTTCTGAGTTTCTTCAACTGTCGATCTAAGATTTCCACTGGCTCCTCTTTGTACGTCATATTTTCGGTTAGTTGCACGTCTTGCGATTGGATCACGTGCGAGGGATCGGGAAGATACTTCCGAAGCATTGATACATGAAAGACAGGGTGTACCCCTTCCAATTCCGTAGGTAATTCCAACCGATACGTTACATTCCCAATTCGTTCTAAGATTTCAAACGGTCCGATATACCGAGGACTCAACTTCCCCTTCTTACCGAACCGCATCACGCCTCTCATTGGTGATATTCTCAAGAACACCTGATCACCAACGGCAAACTCCAGTTCTCTCCTTCGATTGTCTGCATAAGACTTTTGCCTACTCTGAGCCATCAGCAATCTCTCCCTTATACACTTTACTTTCTGCAAGGCATCTTGTAGCAATTCCGGGCCGACTAGGCTAGCTTCTCCGACCTCGAACCACCCAATCGGGGATCTGCATCTACGTCCGTATAGAGACTCGAAAGGTGCCATTTGAATACTTGCTTGATAACTGTTATTGTACGCAAACTCAGCCAAGGGTAAATACCTTTCCCAACTTCCGCCGAAATCCATAATACACGCCCGGAGCATGTCCTCAAGAATCTGAATGGTTCTTTCTGATTGCCCGTCGGTCTGTGGGTGGAACGCAGTACTCAGATCAACTCTAGTTCCCAACACTTCCTGCAATGACTTCCAAAACCTGGAAGTGAACTGTGGACCTCTACCAGATATTATGGAGACTGGCACACCGTGCAATCTAACGATTTCTGATAGATAAATCTGTGCATATTGACTCACTCCGTAAGTGGTTTTAACTGGCAGAAAGTGTGCGGACTTAGTCATGCGATCCACTATCACCCAAACCGAATCAAATCCCCGTTGTGATCTTGGCAACCCTGTTACAAAATCCATCGTTATCCTCTCCCATTTCCACTCAGGTATCTCTATCTGTTGTAATGTTCCGGCGGGCTTCTGGTGTTCAGCCTTGACTTGCTGGCACACTAAACACCTGGCTACATAGTTTGCGACATCCTTTTTCATGCCATTCCACCAATACAATTATTTCAGGTCATGATACATTTTATTAGCTCCCAGATGGATTGTATACGCTCTCCGCTGCGCTTCTTCAAGTATTCTTTCTTTTAAGTTATCAACCATAGGGACACACAACCGTCCCTCCAACCGAAGTATCCCAAAATCATCTATAGAGAATCGGACATCGTCCCCTTTCTCTTTAGTTACGGTATCCCTGATTTGCTTGAGGTCGGTATCTTCATTTTGTCTAGCCTTCACCTCTTCTACCAAAGAGGACTTAGCTTGCAAATGGGCTAAAAGTGAGTTAGAACTTCCAATCTGAAACTGATTTCCCGTTTGCTCTAGCTCGTGTAGTTCTCTAATTAGCGGTCTCCTTTCTTCACTTATATGAGAAAGACTACCCATGGATTTCCGACTCAGAGCATCGGCTACCACATTAGCCTTTCCTGGATGATACAAGATCGTGCAGTCGTAGTCTTTCAACAACTCCAACCATCGACGTTGTCTCAAATTCAAGTCTTTCTGTTCGAAAATGTATTTGAGGCTTTTGTGGTCTGTATAAATTTCACAAGTCTCACCATATAAGTAATGTCTCCATATTTTCAAAGCGAATACTACAGCCGCCATTTCAAGGTCGTGAGTCGGGTAATTCTTCTCATGCTTCCTCAGTTGTCGCGATGCATACGCAATCACCTTGCCTTGTTGCATCAAGACACACCCTAACCCGATCCTCGACGCATCACAGTATACCACATACCCTCCTGTGCCTTCAGGTAACGCCAGCACCGGAGCGGTAGTGAGGCTGTCCTTCAGCTTCTGAAAACTCTGCTCACACTTGTCATCCCATACAAACTTCACTCCCTTCTGAGTCAATCTAGTCATAGGTGCAGCAACTTTAGAGAAGTCTTACACAAATCTTCTATAAAATCCCGCCAAACCCAAGAAACTGCGAATCTCAGAAACAGAGGTAGGCTGGGACCAATTCTTCACTGCCTCTACCTTACTTGGATCAACGTGGATTCCCTCTGATGATACCATGTGACCCAAAAAGGCAACTCTGTCAAGCCAGAATTCACACTTAGAGAACTTGGCATACAATTTTTCCTCCCTCGACCTCTGTAAGGCTAGTCTCAAGTGTTCAGCATGTTCCTTAGAATTCTTTGAATAAACCAATATGTCGTCAATGAAGACAATGACAAATCGGTCCAGAAATGGTTTAAAGACCTTGTTCATCATGTCCATGAACGCTGCAGGAGCATTAGTTAATCCGAAAGACATCACCAAGAACTCGTAATGTCCGTATCGGGTCCGGAAAGCGGTCTTGGGTATATTCGATTCTCGAATCTTTAATTGGTGATACCCATATCGCAAATCAATCTTAGAAAACTGCTTCGCACCCTGCAACTGATCAAATAGGTCATCAATCCTCGGCAATGGATATTGATTGCGAATCGTCACCTTGTTTAACTTTCGGTAATCGATACACAACTGCAAAGATCCGTCCTTCTTCTTTACAAAAAGGACCGGTGGACCCCAAGGAGAGAAACTGGGTCTTATAAAACCCTTTTCAAGCAATTCTTGCAATTGTGTATGTAGCTCCTTCAGCTCTTTCAGAGCCATACGGTAGGGTGGTGTGGAGATAGGCTGGGTGCCAGGTTGCAGCTCAATTTCAAATTCAATCTCACGATCGGGCGACAACCCTGGCAATTCTTCTGGAAATACATCCAAGAACTCTCGCACTACCGGTACTTGAGTCGGTGAAAGTACCGCTTTCGTAGTATCTTGGACGAATGCCAAATACCCTTTGCATCCCTTTGCCAGTAACTTGGATGCTTTCAAAGCCGAGATCAAGCTTTGATACGGTGCAGCTCCGTCACCCCGTATCACAAAAGGCTCCTCGTTTGGCATATTGAATTTCAAGCATTTAGCCCTGCAGTCCACAACCGCATGGCAAAACGACAACCAATCCATTCCGAGGATCACATCAAGATCAATCATACACAACAACCGAAGGTCTACCACAATCTCATGACCATCGACCTCCACAATGCAAGACTTGTGCACATACTCTACTTGTACCGATTCTCCCATTGGAGTAGAGACCAGTACCGTTTCTTCCATTCTGGATGGACTTTTGTTGAATTTAGAGGCAATTGCATGCGACACATAGGAATGAGTGGAGTCGGAATCAAATAAGACTCGTGCTTCAAGAGAGCAGACAATAAGAGTACCTGTCACAACCGCATTTGATGCGTGAGCATCCTGCTGAGAAAGTGCAAATACCCGCGCTTGTCCTCCACCTACCGCCCTGGCCCTCGGCCACTAGACCCTGCACCACGACCTCTAGATGCACCTGTACTTGCTGCCTGTGGTGGCACGGTTCTCATTGGTGGAGCTGGAATAGGTGTACTCCTCGGCGTCGGATTGCTTCTCACACTTGTACCCTCTTTCTTCTTTGGACACTCTCTAGCCATATGGCTGCAATGGTAGAATCCACCTGTCAGTCTCTGACATATACCGGAATGAAATCTGCCGCAAGTCGCACACTAGGGCTTTGTCTTACCGGCATTTCCACCCCCTTGTTCCCTTTGTCCCCCTTGAACATTACTTCTTGTACATGTTTCATAGGTGGTGGTTGAGGATTGTCCTCCTACGGACCCTGAATATCCTGCACCTCCACTTGTTGTCTTCCTTTTCTTACTTCCACCTCCGTGGTTGTCACTGCCTGTAATTAACTTCACTTTGGGATCAACAGATGTCCCATACCTCTTCCTGGTTTCAATCATTCTAGCACAGTCTGCTGCTTGAGCTAAAGTCTCAAACTGTCTCCTCTGAGGTAGCAAAGCAGTAAACAACGGCTCAGTGAGTCGGTGTATGAATCTCTTGATCCTCGCCTCTTCATTAGGAACTAACTCAGGTGAGAATTGAGCCAGTTCAGTAAAAAGTAACTCATACTCCGTCACGGTCATATTAGGCGTCATCCACAATTCCTCGAATTGCTGACGCTTTGCATCTTTGGTGCCTTCAAGTAGAAACCGAACCAGGAATTCCCTCTGAAAATCTTCCCAGGTCATTGGTGCCACTCTGCGTGAATACCTCATCTGTACGAACTCTATCCATACTCTAGCCGCTCCCCTCAGCTGGAATGAAGCTAATTCCACCAATTCATGGCCTGAGCACCTCAGCATGCGCCCAATTCTGACCACATCTCTGATAAAGTATTGCGGATACTCTTTCTCACTAGTCCCGCAGAAAGTGAGTGGATGAAGCTTTCAAAAATTTCGAAATTGGCAGCTCTCTGGGTGCTAGCCGTGACTCACGAGGCATTCCCTGTGGTTGTTGCCATTCCATATCCTCTTCCTCAACAGCCTCCATCTCTTGATTGCTAGGAACCCTCTCTTGTTCTTCCTCACCGACTACTAACCGGCATACTTCCCTTTGTATTTTTCTTGTCATTTCCTCTCTTAGTTCTTGAAATCCTGCCGTGAGCATTTCCGCCACGGAAAGTGCACCTGTCTCTACTTAAGGTTGAGGTTGAGGTTCCGGTGACTGTCCCCTCTCTTCCCCTCTCACTTGTGCTCTACCTCGACCTCGAGCACGACCTCTACCTCGGCCTCGGGTACGGCCTCTACCTTGACCTCGGGTGGGCATTCCCTCCTCCCGAACTAATTCTTGATGAATTTCAGCAGGAATTCTCCCTCCACCCCTAGTCCGTCTCGTGATAGGTGGCATCCCTATACTGCACAAGGACCACACCTAATAAGTACACATATACTTATGACATTTCATATCAAAGAGAGTAGAAAGAAAGGCTGACACATTTTCCTGGGTACTTCCACAAGTGCCTTATTACTCCCACGTTGTGCCCGGGTACACAAAGAGGGGTAAACCGACACCCGGTCATACCATTGGCTTCATATAATTAAAGATAACCTGGGTACTTGATATTCATTTTTCTTTTTTTTTAATCAGTTTTTGCCTCTGAGTGTTTCAAAAACTTGATATTCATTTTGTCACGACCCCCGTTTAGAGGACCGTGACCGGCATAGACACAGGGAATATCCCTATGCCTGTAAGCCTGATCAGCTAATTGACAGAATATCTATTATTGAAAATACATCCATATGCAGTATAATACCATGGCTACACCGCAATGGTGGCCGATCCTAGGCAAGCAAATCCACGGCCAGTGCCGCTTCAGGATATAGATATAGGAAAATACACATAATATATATAACATGTGTACTGGCTACACATCCGAAGATGCTGCCTATCCTATTCACATGCAACAGATATATGTATATATATTTTTTTTGAAATCAAATTTTCCCTGTAATGCAGTAAAATAAATCCTGATCTTTAAGGTGTGTGAAGCTGACAGTTCTAGATTTAGTAATACAATCTAATTGGGTACGTCTACCCTTTTACTTTATGATACAATGATAAAGTAAATTAAATTACAAATTACACTTTATTCACCCACAAGAACAAGTTGTGGGTCTTGGAGAATGTTGCTCAACCCTCGCTCCACCGAGACTTCTTTCACCTGTACTTAACCTGTCTCTGTGTAGTAAAAATGAGGTGTGAGTCTTAACCACGCGACTCAGTGAGGACTCTCCCATCCCCGGCGCAAGGCGGGTAGCTTACCGCTGGGAATCATACACAACCACATGCACAAACAACTAGTTACTGTGAGTTAGCATGCATTCTTGGTGATCACACAATAACAAAAATTTCACCCAAACACTCACATGCATTTAACAGATATAAGCATGCAGTAGTTTATTCCACGTCATCAATCAGCAAGTAACATGTAACACATAGTGCCGGCTTTTAACTACCGGTCCTCTCACGTTCAACACGTTTGAATCAACAAAACGTGTGGTGACGTAGTCCTGTACGTTACCACTACGCTGCACAATCAACAGTTATATGCAACCACAGAAAATTTATACATACAGACAGATGCTAAACATACATCTACTTAATCTCCCCAACCCTGGGGTATCTACTAGCCACTACGTGGCTTTTCTACTTCAAACCCGTGCACTCGGGCTACTGGCACCACGTGGCAAATATACTTAACCCATTCACTCGGGTACTGGTCACCTCGTGACAATTTTGTAAATCAAACAATACTTAACCCATTCACTTGGGTACTAGTCACCTCGTGACAATTCTAATAATCAAACACAATCAACTTCTATCTATCAAACAACTGATACGTAGCCACCACGTGGCACGTCCTGACCCCTTGCTGCGGGGCAATAGCTTGAGCCCACTCGTCCATTACCCAACCAGGCCACATGGCGGGCACGGCACGACGTCTCGAAGCATTGCCACTAACACACCCTGGACCAACTCGACAGGATGATTTCTCTTTTACTAGGTTGGGCTCACGGTTCACTCGTAGGTTCCTCCCGTGTCTCTTTACCTTAGTCTCACATATTAATAGGATTCTTTGTATCTTTCCCGAAGGATCAACAATTCTTCTCCTTATTAATATGGACGAGTATCCTTAACAGGATCTAACTCATATACCCGTCCAGATGCACTCTCTGAGCCTCAAGCTATCGTCATAGCAATATAAAACCTTTCTGATCCTATTGCCAGGATAGGGCAATGACCATGGTCATGGTGATTATAAAATTGATGTCTCAAGTGCCATCTGACGTTGTTCTAGTCGATGTCTCACATCACGAGCATAATCAAATCCAAAACCCACCAATAACTCCCTTTGCATGATTATAATTTAAGTCACCGTCGTGACGAGTTTTCAAAATAAAGTTTAGTCCTTCCGTACAAGGACTCTTGCCACTGTCGTGGAAAAGATTTAATAAAATACTCATCATGCCTCCGGAGTGTATGAGTTGGATTTGTAGCACACCAATCATAGCAAACAATTATACTATACTCATATGTCTTCCTATCCAAGCTACTTTCCACAACCTATTTTCTAGTTCTTTCATTCTTTTAGCATTCTATATCTCTAGCTAACACATACCAAACAAGCAGAGAATATACATACTCATGTAATCCACATAAGCATACAACCCTAGGAGCAGAGATAGAAGAACCCTCACCATGGCCAACCTTCCATGCAATCCTCTCTTGTAACTTTAGTCTCCTCGGAGTTCTTGTTGCATTCTATTGCGCGTCGTTGTTCCTATAAGAACAACATTTACTTCATTAAGGTTATTACTTAGATTAACTTGTTATTTATCTCTCCATTACTCTCACGTGTAGTCCATGGTTGCCACAGAGTCAAGCTCTTGGTCTTATTGGACTTCTCTATCCCGACCTATGTGTATCCTTCCTCGAACACTTGACTTAGTCGAATATAACACTCTACTTGAGTGTTTCACATACTTGGATTTGAGTATTAGACCTCTATCTAACTTGTATTTGCATCTAAGGAAGCTTATCTAGCTTGGTTGGAAGGAATCCTAATTTTAGGAAGGTCTAAGCATTTTGATTCAACTTGTGTTTCTAATTGGGTTCTAAGAAATCTAGTTTCTAAACCTCAATATACCTCCAATTTATTCTATTTAAGGTTTCCTAAATATTTATGAGGGAAGAAGGTAGAAATTTTAGAAATTGGATTTCATTGTTCCGCAAGCTTCCACTCTTGGGAAACAAGAAAGTACCTAAATTAATTCTTGATGCTTGATAGCATATTTAGAATTATTCTAGGGTGT
The DNA here is from genome assembly GCA_014851425.1 of Senna tora. Taxonomy (NCBI): domain Eukaryota; kingdom Viridiplantae; phylum Streptophyta; class Magnoliopsida; order Fabales; family Fabaceae; genus Senna; species Senna tora. Next base: position 30,417,251 of record CM026264.1, read on the forward strand.
TTAAGATTGTAAAGATGAAGTTTAAAACTCTCAACATCACCCTTAAAGCATATTTGGGCAAATCGAGCAGGGACCCGGCATCTTAATGACAAGGTCCGGCCTTAGTAGCCTCGGGCCAGCTCTTCACGGGTCTTGTTTAGCTAATATTTCAACATTATAATTTCAATAGGACCAATCCAAGCCTATTTACTCAAATCCAAGGTCAATTCCTAAGATATCAACAATTTCCCCAATTTGGAAATAATTATAATTTCAATAATATTAATCTAAGCCTATTTACTCAAATCCAAGCTCAATCCTAATTATCAACAATTTTTCCCAATCTGGAAATAATTATAATTTCAACCCCAAATTCTTCCAAATTCGATTTTGAGCAAATTCGAGAATATATTCTTGATTCCTACCCCAACTAAGTGTTCAAGAACACTTTCTAGGTCTCAATCTACCCTCGAAACAATCCAATCGAAGGTGGATCGAAGAAATCCCTAAAAATGGAGAAATTGGGGGTTTCGAATGAAATTAGGGTTACCAACCTTTGATTCGATTGGTGGAAGGTATAGGAGATGTTGTAGTCGAGCTCCGGTGACTTTTCCGGCGTCGGCTAGCTCTCCTTGGTCACCTTTCCGGCCAACCCCAACCCTTCTTCTTCTTCTTCCTCACGCCTCTCCTCTCTCTCTCAATCTTCTCTCGTCTTCTCTCTCTCTCTGCACCCTTTCTCTCTTTTTCTCTTTCTTTTTCTTTGTTTTAATATATATATATAAACCCACGGCAAACCCTCCCCCTTTTCTTTAAAATAATAATAATAATAATAAATAATTATATTAATTAATTAAATAAATAATAAATAAATAAATAAATGTGATTAAAAATAAATAAATTAATAATAACTAACATGTATTTTTAATTTAATCCCTTTCCCTATTTGTTTCAGGTTTCTAATTTCTCAAGTCCTGAATTAACCCCAAAAATTATTTTCAACTTCTTTTCTTTCCCTTTTATTTTATTTTAAACTTCGAAATTTTTTTTTCTCGGGTATTACAATCTTCGAAAAAATTTCCTTTCTGGTTTCTTTTAACTTTCATATTTTTTTTTCTATATTCTTTTTTTGAGGTTTTAATTCCTAGCTCCGAAAAAAAAATTCTTAAATCTTCGAAATTTTCCGGGGTATTACAAAACTGATTAAGAAAAATAAAAATAAATATCAAGTTTTCGAAACACTCATCGGCAAAAACTGATTAAAAAAAAGAAAAATGAATATTAAGTTTTCAAAATACTCATCGGCGAAAACTGATTAAAAAAAAGAAAAATGAATATCAAGTTTTCAGAACAGTCATCGGCGAAAATTGATTAAAAATGAAAAATGAATATCATGTTTTCGAAAACACTCATCGGCTAAAACTTATTAAAAAAGAAAAAAGAATATCAAGTTTTCGAAAGACCCATCGACAAAAACTGATTAAAAAAAGAAAAATGAATATCAAGTTTTTGAAACACACATCGGCAAAAACTGATTAAAAAAAGAAAAATAAATATCAAGTTTTCGAAACACTCATTGGCGAAAACTGATTAAAGAAAAGAAAAATGAATATCAAGTTTTCGAAACACTCATCGGCGAAAACTGATTGAAAAAAGAAAAATGAATATCAAGTTTTCAGAACACTCATCGGTGAAAATTGATTAAAAAATGAAAAATGAATATCATGTTTTCGAAAACACTCATCGGCTAAAACTAATAAAAAAAAGAAAAAAGAATATCAAGTTTTCGAAACACTTATCGGCGAAAAATGATTAAAAACGAAAAATAAATATCAAGTTTTCGAAACACTCATCGGCAAAAACTGATTAAAAAAAGAAAAATGAATATCAAGTTTTCGAAACACTCTTCTGCGAAAACTGATTAAAAAAAGAAAAATGAATATCAAGTTTTCGAAACACTCATCGGTAAAAACTTATTAACAAAAGAAAAATAAATTTCAAGTTTTCGAAACACTCATCGACCAAAACTAATTAATAAAGAAAAATGAATATCAAGTTTTCAAAACACTCATCGGCAAAAACTGATTAAAAAAAGGAATAAAGAATATTAAGTTTTCGAAACACTCATCGGCGAAAACTGATTAAAAAAAGAAAAATGAATATCATGTTTTGGGAACACTCATCGGCGAAAACTGATTAAAAAAAGAATAATGAATATCAAGTTTTCGAAACACTCATCGGCAAAAACTGATTAAAAAAGAAAAATAAATATCAAATTTTCGAAACACACATCGGCAAAAACTGATTAAAAAAAGAAAAATAAATATCAAATTTTCGAAACACTTATCAGCGAAAACTTACTAAAAAAAGAAAAATGAATATCCAGTTTTCGAAACACTAATCGACGAAAACTGATTAAAAAACGAAAATGAATATAAAGTTTTCGAAACACTCATCGGTGAAAACTAATTAAAAAAGGAAAATGAATATCAAGTTTTCGAAACACTAATCGATAAAAGTTGTTTAAAAAAAGAAAAACGAAAATCAAGTTTTTGAAACACTTATTAGCGAAAACTTACTTTAAAAAGAAAAATGAATATTAACTTTTCGAAAACACTCATCGGCGAAAACTGATCAAAAAAAGAAAAATGAATATCAAGTTTTCGAAAAACTCTTCTGCAAAAACTGATTAAAAAAAGAATAATGAATATCAAGTTTTCGAAACACTCATCGGTAAAAACTTATTAAAAAAAGAAAAATAAGTATCAAGTTTTCGAAACACTCATCGACCAAAGCTAATTAATATTAAGTTTTCGAAACACTCATCGGCGAAAACTGATTAAAAACAAAAAATAAATATCAAGTTTTCGAAACACTCATCGGCGAAAACTGATTAAAAAAAGAAAAATGAATATCAAGTTTTCGAAACACTCTTCTGCGAAAACTGGTTAAAAAAAGAAAAATGAATATCAAGTTTTCGAAACACTCATCGAACAAAACTAATTAATAAAGAAAAATGAATATCAAGTTTGCAAAACACTCATCGGCAAAAATTGATTAAAAAAAAGAAAAAAGAATATTAAGTTTTCAAAACACTCATCGGCGAAAACTGATTAAAAAAAGAAAAATGAATATCAAGTTTTGGGAACACTCATCGGCGAAAACTGATTAAAAAAAGAATAATGAATATCAAGTTTTCGAAACACTCATCTACGAAAACTGATTAAAAAAATAAAAATGAATATCAAGTTTTCGAAACACTGATCGGCGAAAACCGATTAAAAACGAAAAATAAATATCAAGTTTTCGAAACACTCATCGGCAAGAACTGATTAAGAACCAAAAATTAATATCAAGTTTTCGAAACACTAATCGGTTAAAACTAATTAAATAAAGAAAAATGAATATCATGTTTTCGAAACACTCATTGGCGAAAACTGGTTAAGAAAAAGAAACATGAATATCAAGTTTTTGAAACACTCATCGGTGAAAACTAATTAAATAAAGAAAAATGAATATCACGTTTTCGAAACACTCATCGTTGAAAACTGATTAAAAAAAATATAAATGAATATCAAGTTTTCGAAACACTCATCGGCGAAAACTATTTAAAAAAAAAGAAAAATGAATATTACGTTTTCGAAACACTCATCGGCGAAAACTATTTAAAAAAAAAAGAAAAATGAATATTACGTTTTCGAGACACTCATCGGCGAAAACTGATTAAGAAAAAAAATGAATATCAAGTTTTCGAAACACTCATCAGCAAAAGCTAATTAAAAAAAAAAGAAAAATGAATATCAAGTTTTCGAAACACTCATCGGCGAACACTGATTAAAAAGAAGAAAAATGAATATCGAGTTTTGGAAACACTCATCGGCGAAAACTGATTAAAAAAAGAAAAATGAATATCAAGTTTTCGAAACACTCATCTACGAAAACTGATTAAAAAAAATAAAAATTAATATTAAGTTTTCGAAACACTTATCGGCGAAAAATGATTAAAAACGAAAAATAAATATCAAGTTTTCGAAACACTCATCGGCGAAAACTGATTAAAAAAGGAAAAATGAATATCAAGTTTTCGAAACACTCTTCTGCGAAAACTGATTAAAAAAAGAAAAATGAATATCAAGTTTTCGAAACACTCATCGGTAAAAACTTATTAAAAAAAGAAAAATAAATATCAAGTTTTCGAAACACTCATCGACCAAAACTAATTAATAAAGAAAAATGAATATCAAGTTTTCAAAACACTCATCGGAAAAAACTGATTAAAAAAAGGAATAAAGAATATTAAGTTTTCGAAACACTCATCGGCGAAAACTGATTAAAAAAGAAAAATGAATATCATGTTTTGGGAACACTCATCGGCGAAAACTGATTAAAAAAAGAATAATGAATATCAAGTTTTCGAAACACTCATCGGCAAAAACTGATTAAAAAAGAAAAATAAATATCAAATTTTCGAAACACACATCGGCAAAAAACTGATTAAAAAAAGAAAAATAAATATCAAATTTTCGAAACACTTATCAGCGAAAACTTACTAAAAAAAGAAAAATGAATATCCAGTTTTCGAAACACAAATCGACGAAAATTGATTAAAAAAACGAAAATGAATATAAAGTTTTCGAAACACTCATCGGCGTAAACTAATTAAAAAAGGAAAATGAATATCAAGTTTTCGAAACACTAATCGGTGAAAATTGTTTAAAAAAGACAAACGAATATCAAGTTTTTGAAACACTCATTAGCGAAAACTTACTTAATAAAGAAAAATGAATATTAACTTTTCGAAAACACTCATCAGCGAAAACTGATTAAAAAAAGAAAAATGAATATCATGTTTTCGAAAAACTCTTCTGCAAAAACTGATTAAAAAAAGAAAAATGAATATCAAGTTTTCGAAACACTCATCGGTAAAAACTTATTTAAAAAAGAAAAATAAGTATCAAGTTTTCGAAACACTCATCAACCAAAACTAATTAATAAAGAAAAATGAATATCAAGTTTTTAAAACACTCATCGGCAAAAACTGATTAAAAAAAAGAAAAAACAATATTAAGTTTTCGAAACACTCATCGGCGAAAACTGATTAAAAAAAAGAAAAATGAATATCAAGTTTTGGGAACACTCATCGACGAAAACTGATTAAGAAAAGAATAATGAATATCAAGTTTTGGAAACACTCATCTACGAAAACTGATTAAAAAAATAAAAATGAATATCAAGTTTTCGAAACACTGATCGGTGAAAACCGATTAAAAACGAAAAATAAATATCAAGTTTTCGAAACACTCATCGGCGAAAACTGATTAAGAACCAAAAATTAATATCAAGTTTTCGAAACACTAATCGGTGAAAACTAATTAAATAAAGAAAAATGAATATCATATTTTCGAAACACTCATTGGCGAAAACTGATTAAGAAAAAGAAACTTGAATATCAAGTTTTCGAAACACTCATCGGTGAAAACTAATTAAATAAAGAAAAATGAATATCACGTTTTCGAAACACTCATCGTTGAAAATTGATTAAAAAAAATAAAAATGAATATCAAGTTTTCGAACCACTCATCGGCGAAAACTATTTAAAAAAAAAGAAAAATGAATATTACGTTTTCGAAACACTCATCGGCGAAAATTGTCACGACCCCCTATTGGACGTCCATGACCGGCACGGGAGGTAGGATTTCTCCTATCCCGTAAGCCTCTAATCCCTGATTGACATTCTTATATATGCATAACTACCAATTTCTATTACAAACAATATATAGTATATATGGTCATCCCTATCCGATGACCTAAGTAGCAGGCAATCCACGGCTCGCTCAACACTGCTTCAGTCTATACATATACACATAGTCAATCACACATACATATAATATACATATTGATCACGCGCTTCAGGGCGGGTGATCTATCCTATTCACATGCAGAATCCCTGTGTACAGTCAAGCATATATATTCAATCACACACCTGCATAGAATATACATATGATCACACGCCTCAATGCGTGTGACCTATCCAATTCACATGCGGAAGCTGTATTTTCATACCATCAAGTATTCAGTCACACATATATATAAATTTACATATTGACCACACGCTCAGTGCATGTGATCTATCCTATTCACATGCGGAAGTCACATTCATATATATATATATACACATGATATTCAGCATATCATAACCTATATTCCCAACCACAAGACCAATCTTTAATCTGTATGAAGCCGACAGTTCTAGAGTGTGACATATACATATATGCATATAGCAACTGTACAAAACAATGTTATACCAAAAGAATCATATACATATACATCCTCACAAAATACATATATCAATACTACCCACGCGAACAATGCGTGCGGTCTCTAAGTCTGTCCGCCTCCCTGAGACGAAGTGGAAACGCTCCCGATGCCTATACCACCTGTATCTGTAACATTTAAAATTGGGGTGAGTCAAACAGACTCAGTGAGAGGCTTTCCCATCCCTGGTGTAGTAGCGGGTACCACTACAACTGGGGAAGAGGAGCCAATCAAAAACACATACGCATATAACAGATTTGAACTTCCATGTATTTAGTGGTCAGGCAATTAACTTATATCATATTCACAATAAAGAATTTAAAGCATGGATTTACATACATTTAAATTCACGCATACATCATATCATAGGTTAACATATAATTCCAAGTGGATGTCCATATTCAAATAACCGTAATCATAAACTGACCCGAAGGCATATCTCCGTTAGGAGAGAATCTGGCCCGAAGGCATATCTCCGTTAGGAGGGAATCTGGCCGAAGGCATATCTCACGTGAGTGGTATGGGAACCTAGTTGATCATTCTAGGAACCCCTGGCCCCAAGACTTAACTTGGAACATTAGTCTGACCCCAAGACTTCACTTGGAGCATAGCCGGCGACACATCTGACCTCGGTTTACCCAAGGCAATAGCCACAAGGTGGTGTACTCATATACTCTGTATTTCTGTGGGTTAACTCAAGACAAGAAACTCGATCTACCCGGACCACCCATGATAGACTCGGTTTCCACGTTGTACCATAAATGACCCCTATGGACCACTACTTGTTCATTTTACTTCTTCTTAGGCAAATTTAGATTTCCAAGTGGTTTCTAATTCGGAACCTTGGTTCAGAACAAGGTCACCTAGGTTTATTCTCTTTAAGGACTTACTTACAAAACCACACCCTTCGGATACTATTTACTCGATCCTACCCCCGATATCGTATAGGTCCCGAGGACCTTCTTTCCATATAAGGCTCCTTGAGCCACCATTGCTTTTACAGTTCACATATACACATACAGCACGTCATCACATATATTGCAATTTAGGAACAACAATAGCATGTTATCTAATATGTAATTCCTACAATTAGGCAAGAAGGCAAACCATATATCCATATCCGCAGTCAACCCTATAGGACAAGGATAGGAAAGCCCCTCACCTGATTGGCACCTCGGATCGGCTCTCGGTGTGCCCGAAGGTCCACTCACAGTATGGTGCCCTATACACATATATATTTAGGAAATTTAGAACGCGTAACTAAACATCTAAAATGCGTGTGTCGTGCTAATGCTCATGTACCCTTTAGATATTTCTAAGAACTAATTATTTAGTTCGTTACGTCGTCTTATTTGCTCTTTCGGAAAGTCCAGAATGCCCCATATTTGACTTTCACACTTTCGAGCCATTTAGAACATCTAATTGCTTAGGTTAGAGATTTCCACTTGTCTAAATTCCCCTTCATGTGTTCATATGGGTATTTAATTAATAAAAGAATTAAATTCACGGTTCAAAAGAGGCTCTAGCTTACTCATTCCACCGTCTCCCTTATTCGCCGAGTAAAAGCTTAATTATTACTTCTTTAATTATATATAAAAATATAATTGGGTATAATTGGAGCCTTGGGACTAATTTAACGGGTCTTAGGTGTCCACCACGGACTTAGACCGAGGTGTTCGACCCACCGTATAGCTCCTTACTGAACAGTGGCCTATTATTTCGCCTCTTTTTCACCGGATTGGGTTCCGGTTGAGATGGTAAGTACTCGAATTTTATTCCCTTGACTATTTCCAGCATTTATAACACTTATACTACTCCAATCCAAGCCTAAACATGCATCAAACCAGCAAAATTCAATTTATAGGAATTTTCTAATTAAATTTTCCTAATTTCCATACCCGGTCAAATTCCTACGGTTTAACTTCGATTCTGAACCTCACTAAGCTTTCAGTAACACCCACTAAGCTCAATTTAACCCTGGAATGTCCGATTGGAAGAAATTGAAGCATTCCTAAAATACCCAAAAATTGAAGAAATTGGGGTTTTGAGAGTTTGGGGCTTTCTTACTTGATTTCAATCGGTTAGAAAGCTTGGTGGTGATGAAAGATGAGGTCCGGTCACCTTCTCCGGCGAAAATCCGGTCAAAAACCGCCGTGCTCCACCTTCTCCCTCTCCTTCTCGCGTGGGTGCTAGGGTCTGTGCGTTTTGTGCCTATTTGTTTTGCTGGAGTGTGTGAGGTTTTTAACTTTGTGTATATATATATATTATTTAATGAGTTAGTGGAAGGGGGTCACGTGCCCCCCATAGATTATATTTTATATATATATATATATATATATATATTTATATTATATGTATATTTTATTTTTACATGTTTTTATTTATTTATTTATTACATTCTCTCTTTTTTTTTCTTTTAGGTCCTAAAAATGATACTTAGATTTCCTATTTTTTTTCTCCCCTTAATTTTATTTTATCTTTAATTTAATTTATTTTTCTTTCTGAAAGAAAAATAAATTTAATAATAATGAAAATAATCCAATCTAAATATCTCGGATATTACAATCTTCCCCCCTTAAGAAATTCGGTCCCTGAATTTCAAATAAAATACTAACCTTAGCCTCGAAATAGATGGGGAAACGTCCTGCGCATTTCACCCTCGACCTCCCATGTTGCTTCTTCGGTCGAGTGGTTTCTCCACAGAACTTTAACCAATGGAATTTCTTTCGTTCTGAGTTTCTTCAACTGCCGATCTAAGATTTCCACTGGCTCCTCTTCATACGTCATATTTTCGGTTAGTTGCACGTCCTGCGATTGGATCACGTGCGAGGGATCGGGAAGATACTTCCAAAGCATTGATACGTGAAAGACAGGGTGTACCCCCTCCAATTCCGTAGGCAATTCCAACCGATACGCTACATTCCCAACTCGTTCTAAGATTTCAAACGGTCCGATATACCGAGGACTCAACTTCCCCTTCTTACCGAACCGCATTACGCCTTTCATCGGTGATATTCTCAAGAACGCCTGATCACCAACGGCAAACTCCAGTTCTCTTCTTCGATTGTCTGCATAAGACTTTTGCCTACTCTGAGCCGTCAGTAACCTCTCCCTTATACACTTTACCTTCTGTAAGGCATCTTGTAGCAATTCTGGGCCGACTAGGCTAGCTTCTTCGACCTCGAACCACCCAATCGGGGATCTGCATCTACGGCCGTACAGAGCCTCGAAAGGTGCCATTTGAATACTTGCTTGATAACTGTTATTGTACGCAAACTCAGCCAAAGATAAATACCTTTCCCAACTTCCGCCGAAATCCATAATACACGCCCGAAGCATGTCCTCAAGAATCTGAATGGTTCTTTCTGATTGCCCGTCAGTCTGTGGGTGGAACGCAGTACTCAGATCAACTCTAGTTCCCAACACTTCCTGCAATGACTTCCAAAACCTGGAAGTGAACTGTGGACCTCTATCAGATATTATGGACATTGGCACACCGTGCAATCTAACGATTTCTGATAGGTAAATCTGTGCATATTGACTCACTCCGTAAGTGGTCTTAACTGGCAGAAAGTGTGCGAACTTAGTCATGCGATCCACTATTACCCAAACCGAATCAAATCCCCGTTGTGATCTTGGCAACCCTGTTACAAAATCCATCGTTATCCTCTCCCATTTCCACTCAGGTATTTCTATCTGTTGTAATGTTTCGGCGGGCTTCTGGTGTTCAGCCTTGACTTGCTGGCACACTAAACACCTGGCTACATAGTTTGCGACATCCTTTTTCATACCATTCCACCAATACAACTGTTTCAGGTCATGATACATTTTATTAGCTCCCGGATGGATTGTATACGCTGTCCGGTGTGCTTCTTCAAGAATTCTTTCTTTCAAGTTATCAACCATGGGCACACACAACCGTCCCTCCAACCGAAGTACTCCGAAATCATCAATAGAGAATCGGGTGTCGTCCCCTTTCTCTTTACTTACCGTATCCCTGATTTGCTTGAGGTCGGTATCTTCATCTTGTCTTGCCTTCACCTCTTCTACCAAAGAGGACTTAGCTTGCAAATGGGCTAAAAGTGAGTTAGAACTTCCAATCTCAAACTGATTTCCCGTTTGCTCTAGCTTGTGCAGTTCTCTAATTAACGGTCTTCTTTCTTCGCTTATATGAGCAAGACTGCCCATGGATTTCCGACTCAGAGCATCGGCTACCACATTAGCCTTTCCTGGATGATACAAGATCGTGCAGTCGTAGTCTTTCAACAACTCTAACCATCGACGTTGTCTCAAGTTCAAATCTTTCTGCTCGAAAATGTATTTGAGGCTTTTGTGGTCTGTATAAATTTCACACGTCTCACCATATAAGTAATGCCTCCATATTTTCAAAGCGAATACTACAGCCGCCATTTTGAGGTCGTGAGTCGGGTAGTTCCTCTCATGCTTCCTCAGTTGTCGCGATGCATACACAATCACCTTGCCAGCATCAAGACACACCCTAACCCGATCCTCGACGCATCACAGTATACTACATACCCTCCTGTGCCTTCAGGTAATGCCAGCACCGGAGCGGTGGTGAGACTGTCTTTCAGCTTCTGAAAACTCTGCTCACACTTGTCATCCCATATAAACTTCACTCCCTTCTGAGTCACTCTAGTCATAGGTGCAGCAACTTTAGAGAAGTCCTGCACAAATCTTCTATAATATCCCGCCAAAACTAATGAATAAAGAAAAATGAATATCAAGTTTTCAAAACACTCATCGGCAAAAACTGATTAAAAAAAGAATAAAGAATATTAAGTTTTCGAAACACTCATCGGCGAAAACTGATTAAAAAAAGAAAAATGAATATCAAGTTTTGGGAACACTTATCGGCGAAAACTGATTAAAAAAAGAATAATGAATATCAAGTTTTCGAAACACTCATCGGCAAAAACTGTTTAAAAAAGAAAAATAAATATCAAATTTTCGAAACACACATCGGCAAAAACTGATTAAAAAAAGAAAAATAAATATCAAATTTTCGAAACACTTATCAGCAAAAACTTACTAAAAAAAGAAAAATGAATATCCAGTTTTCGAAACACTAATCGACGAAAACTGATTAAAAAACGAAAATGAATATAAAGTTTTCGAAACACTCATCGGCGAAAACTAATTAAAAAGGGAAAATGAATATCATGTTTTCGAAACACTAATCGGTGAAAATTGTTTAAAAAAAGAAAAACGAATATCAAGTTTTTGAAACACTCATTAGCGAAAACTTACTTTAAAAAGAAAAATGAATATTAACTTTTCGAAAACACTCATCGGTGAAAACTGATCAAAAAAAGAAAAATGAATATCAAGTTTTCGAAAAACTCTTCTGCGAAAATTGATTAAAAAAAGAAAAATGAATATCAAGTTTTCGAAACACTCATCGGTAAAAACTTATTTAAAAAAGAAAAATAAATATCAAGTTTTCGAAACACTCATCAACCAAAACTAATTAATAAAGAAAAATGAATATCAAGTTTTTAAAACACTCATCGGCAAAAACTGATTAAAAAAAAGAAAAAAACAATATTAAGTTTTCGAAACACTCATTGGCGAAAACTAATTAAAAAAAATGAATATCAAGTTTTGGGAACACTCATCGGCGAAAACTGATTAAAAAAAGAATAATGAATATCAAGTTTTCGAAACACTCATCTACGAAAACTGATTAAAAAAATAAAAATGAATGTCAAGTTTTCGAAACACTGATCGGCGAAAACCGATTAAAAACGAAAAATAAATATCTAGTTCTCGAAACACTCATCGGCGAAAATTGATTAAGAACCAAAAATTAATATCAAGTTTTCGAAACACTAATCGGTGAAAACTAATTAAATAAAGAAAAATGAATATCATATTTTCGAAACACTCATTGGCGAAAACTGATTAAGAAAAAGAAACTTGAATATCAAGTTTTCGAAACACTCATCGGTGAAAACTAATTAAATAAAGAAAAATGAATATCACGTTTTCGAAACACTCATCGTTGAAAATTGATTAAAAAAATATAAATGAATATCAAGTTTTCGAAACACTCATCGGCGAAAACTATTTAAAAAAAAAGAAAAATGAATATTACGTTTTCGAAACACTCATCGGCGAAAACTGATTAAGAAAAAAAATGAATATCAAGTTTTCGAAACACTCATCAGCAAAAACTAATTTAAAAAAAGAAAAATGAATATCAAGTTTTCGAAACACTCATCGGCGAACACTGATTAAAAAGAAGAAAAATGAATATCGAGTTTTGGTAACACTCATCGGCGAAAACTGATTAAAAAAAGAAAAAAGAATATCAAGTTTTCGAAACACTCATCTACGAAAACTGATTAAAAAAATAAAAATTAATATTACGTTTTCGAAACACTCATCGGCGAAAACTGATTAAAAACGAAAAATAAATATCAAGTTTTCGAAACACTCATCGGCGAAAACTGATTAAAAAAGAAAAATGAATATCAATTTTTCGAAACACTCTTCTGCGAAAACTGATTAAAAAAAGAAAAATGAATATCAAGTTTTCGAAACACTTATCGGTAAAAACTTATTAAAAAAAGAAAAATAAATATCAAGTTTTCGAAACACTCATCGATCAAAACTAATTAATAAAGAAAAATGAATATCAAGTTTTCAAAACACTCATCGGCAAAAACTGATTAAAGAAAAGAATAAAGAATATTAAGTTTTCGAAACAGTCATCGGCGAAAACTGATTAAAAAAAGAAAAATGAATATCAAGTTTTGGGAACACTCATCGGCGAAAACTGATTAAAACAAGAATAATGAATATCAAGTTTTCGAAACACTCATCGGCAAAAACTGATTAAAAAAGAAAAATAAATATCAAATTTTCGAAACACACATCGGCAAAAACTGATTAAAAAACGAAAAATAAATATCAAATTTTCGAAACACTTATTAGCGAAAACTTACTAAAAAAAGAAAAATGAATATCCAGTTTTCGAAACACAAATCGACGAAAACTGATTAAAACAACGAAAATGAATATAAAGTTTTCGAAACACTCATCGGCTGTAATACCCGGAAATTTTCCAATCAACGTTAAGGTTCTAATTTAATTTTTATTTTAAATTTGGAAGGAAAAAGGAGAAAATTTGAAATAAATGAAATTTTATTTGGACCAAAATTAGGACCTAACGGGAAATATTGGGTGCAAGTTTATTAACCCCAAAGTTAATTTTAACAATAAATAATAATATGTATTAAATATATATATATATATATATATATATATATATACAAGTTTTTTTTTTAAAAAAAAATATTATAATATATGTGTGTATGGCTGGAAGGGGGGGTCACACACGTGACCCCCTTAATAAAATATGATCCCAAATTGTAGCCTCCAGAGAAGCCAAGGGTCGACGTTTACAAGCAGAAAAAAAAAAGAAGAAGAGAGAACTTGAGGCTTAGACGCATCGGACGGGAAAACGCACGGGGAAGGGAGCTCACGTGGTAGGTGGCCGGACGTGCAAGCCGGTGCCGGAGTACGCCGTGCCGTCGTCTGTTGTGCTAGAGAGAGAGAGATCGGTTAGAGAGAGAAAACAAAGGGGGAGAGTGTTCTCGCCGGAAAAAGTCGCCGGAATCCGCCGTTTCGAAGCCGGGGAAGGTGACCGGGAGTTCTTTCTACCCCATTCCATCATCCTATCCGATTGAATCGAGGTAAAAAGTCTCGAATCTCTCAAACCCCAAATTATCTATTTTAGGGATTTTTGGAAAATTCCTAATTGGTATGAATAAATTATTTTGGGTCCTAATTTGAAGCTATTGGGTTGTTTAGAAGTATTTGGAAGTATATTTGTTGGAAAATTGATGATGGAAGTTGCCCAATTTGAAAACCATAGGATATGGAATTTAAAGAGGATTAAAGTGTAGAATAAATTGAATTGGGATTGATTGGTGTGTTGGATTGGTGTTATAGAATGGTAGGGATTGTGGAATATGCGAGGGATTAACGCCCGAGAAATTCCGTCTCAACCGGAAACCAATTCGGTATTAAAAGAGACACTTTTCAATCCAAACTAGAATATGGAGCTAAGATTTGAGTAGGAATTTAGATTAGACCGTGGTGGATGCTCGGGATTGATTTAAATAGTGAAATGCTTTTATTAGGTGGATTATCAATTTTAAAGGATATCCGGCCACGTATGTTGTATGTGGATATGAGTTGAAAGGTTGGTTGTGAAAAGTCACGTACGAACACTTGTAGGTGAAAATGAGTATTCAAAGAAAGGGATAAAGAGATGAGATTAAGAGTGAGACACTTGGAAACAATATTAAAGAGAGGAAGAAGGTTAAGACCAAGGAGTTGGTTCTTGGCAAAGTTAATGTATTAATTTGACATGAGCATAGCATATGCATATAATTTGCATATAGTAAAGATGATAATGATGTAAATATGTTTGTTAGGTAACCACGAATTGTCTGGAGCAGGAGTGACTCCAGGACCAGAAACAGGAAGCCGTCCAGGTGAGGGGTTTCCCATCCTTGCCCTACAGGGTTGAATGAGGATGTGAATACGTGGTTTGCTTACTTGCTTGTTTGTAAGACTTGTTAGGTAATAACATGCTATTGTTGTTCCTAAACTGTTAATTGTGAAAATATTTGTATATATGTGATTGATTTAAGTTGAAGTGGTACTGGAGGGTATCCATGTGATGACATGGGATACGCCAACAGTACAAGTAAAAAGGGGTAGGATATTGATTTCGTACAATTTTTGGTTTGTCCCAATAATTAGAAACCCACTAAGGAAATGAAACTGACTTCTTATTACACGTCGACGTGATTTGTGGTAAATGAACTTAGGAAATACCTTAGAGCTAGGTTATCATCTAATCAGGGGTTGGGTACTAACCAAAGAGTAGAAAATCTCATAATTGATTAGAAATTCTTAGTGGAGTTCACACTGCTGGGGTAAAAACACTTTAGAATAGAAATGGGTAGTCCGCGTTGCAAACCCCACTGAAAGTAAGAGAGTGAAATATGACGTCAGACATTTGCCCGTTGTGGCTATTGCCCTAGCCTGGCACTAGGGTGGTGCATTTCATATTCATGGTTGCCCGTTGTGGCTATGGCCCTAGCCTGGCACTAGGGTGGTGCATTACAAATTCATGGTTGCCCGTTGTGGCTATTGCCCTAGCTTGGCACTAGGGTGGTGCATAGCATTTGATAGACTTGCCCGTTGTGGTTATTGCCCTAGCCTGGCACTAGGGTGGTGCATTTCATATTCATGGTTGCCCGTTGTGGCTATTGCCCTAGCCTGGCACTAGGGTGGTGCATAGCATTTGAAAGACTTGCCTGTTGAGGCCATTGCTCTAGCGTGGCACTAGAGTCGAATGTATGATTTATAGTTTTTAATATAAAATGCTTCATATTATTGGTTACTTATAAGTAGCATGATTGAGGAGTATGATTCCTAAGTTTATCTGTGACGTAACGTTATATTAATGTTTGCCTGATCATTATATAACATATGATAAACTGGAATTTCGTGCGCTTGTGGTTGTGAGTGGTTCCCTTTCCCCAGCTGTTGTGGTACCCGCCGCTACGCCGAGGATGGGAAGCTTCTCACTGAGTCTGTTGGACTCACACCCTCTGTTTAAATGTTTCAGATACAGGAATCGGGCAGGCTTCGACGTCTGGACAGTGATACGGACATCTATGCACTTGCACCGCATTCGTTCGCGTGGGTGGACATCTTTTGATTATTTAGCCTTCATTATTTTGAGTTGTATATATTCTAAAGTTGTAAAGGCGACGTAAATATTTACAGCTTTTGAATTATGCTATATCTAGACATGTCGGCTTCACATGTGCTTACTGATAGGATTCTGGGTGTTGGGAAAGTCTTGATATACTTACATATATTTATATATCTGCGTATGTGAATAGGATAGGTCACACATGATGGTGTGTGTTCAATATGTATATGCTATATATATATGTGTGACTTGGTATATGATGGATGAAAAATATAAATACCTGCATGTGAATAGGATAGATTACACGTATTGAGGCGTGTAATCACTATGTATACTTAACTGTGAGTGTGGGTGTACATGCGTGAATATGACAGGTTATATACATTGTGTGTGAATAGGATAGATCTTTCCCTTGGGGTTTGATCACTATGTATATATATATTTACGTGTGATTGTCCTGAGTTTATGGGTGTATATATATACATGAAATGGGCTGAAGCGGCATTGAGCGCCGTGGATTGCAGGTTATTTAGGCCACCAATGATGGTGTGGCCACTATATACACTATGTGAATACTGAATGTTGATTGTATATAAGGGTAGATAATTTATGATTATTGATAAGGCTTACGGGTTTAGAGGATAAATTCTATTCCCGTGCCGGTCACGGATCCCTGTAATTGGGGTCGTGACAAAGTTGGTATCAGAGGCAGGTTATTCTTTAAGTCATGTGAAGCCATTGGTATAACCGGGTGTCGGTTTACCCTTCTTTGTGTACCCGGGCACAAAGTGGGAGTAAAAAGCCACTTGTGGGAATACCCAGGACAGTTTGAGTCAGCTTTTCATTTATTCCTCCATAAATTGTCATAGATTGGGTAACTAACGATCAGATGACGTTCTTGTGCAGTATAGGGATGCCGCCAACTACTAGACGAGGTAGGAGGGGTGGTAGAGTCCCTGCAAGAGCGGATGAGGAATCGGTTAGGGAGGAGAGAATACCTCCCAGAGGCCGAGCTAGAGGTCGTGCTCGCGGTCGTGTTCGCGGTCGTGGAAGAGCACCAGTAAGAGAGACACATAGAGAACAACCCTCAGAGCCACAGGTTGAGACGGGTGCTCCGTCGGTGGCTGAGATGTTGACTGCGGGATTTCAGGAATTGAGAGCTGAAATGACCCGCCAAATTCAACAAGAAGTCCGCCGTTTAGTTGTCGGCGAGGAAGAAGAGCAAGTGATATCGGCTGAACAGGAAACTGAAATGGTTGAGGAAAGGGAGGAAGAACCAAGAAGGGGATGGCAACAAAGGGACGTGCCTCGGAGACCGAGGGGAGTTCCGAGGGAATTACCGATTACTAAATTCCTGAAGCTAAATCCGCCTACCTTTTGCGGAACCGAAACCAAGGAGGACCCTCAACATTTCCTCCGTGATATAATCAGAATTGGGCAGTTACTGAGGTGTCCAGGAGGAGAGATGGTGGAACTTGCCTCGTTTCAGTTAAGAGGCGCTGCAACGGGTTTGGTTTGAATCAGTACAAAAGAGATATGCAAGGAGAGTTGCTCCTATGACCTGGGAAGATTTTCAGAGGGAATTCCTGGGTCGGTTTCTATCTGAAGGAATGAAGTATGCCAAGCGTCAACAGTTTGAAGACTTGTGGATGACGCCGAATATGTCTGTGACCGAGTTTGAGCTACAGTACACAGAGCTAGCCCAATACGCTCCTGAATTAGTTCCTGATGAGAGGGAATTGATCAAGAGGTTCATTCACAGACTGGTAGAGCCGTTGTTCGTAGTTCTACTACCCCAGTGTAATCAATTTGAAACTTTAGCACAGGCTGCAGATTGTGCAAGAGTGATCGAAAATAGAAAGAAGTTTGGGACGTCGGCGAATCCCAAGAATAAATTATTGATGAGAAATGAGGGCCAAGGATGGAAGAAGAAGCAAAAGACAGCTGGTAATTCTGGTATAGTTTCAAATTATGCAGGACAAGTTGGTGGGCAGTCTGCTATTACCACCACAAGTTCTGGGAAGAGTAACACCCAAGGTGGGCAGAGGTCCCAAGGCAGTAGTCAGGGCGGTAACCAGAAACCGCAGTGTGGAACATGTGGGAGATTTCATTTTGGAGAGTGCAAATCCAAGAGAGGAAGTTGTTACAATTGTGGGCAATTCGGACATATGGCTAGGGAATGTCCACAGAAGAGGAGCAACACAAGTGTCAGAAGTAATCCTACTCCAGGTAGTACTCCGATTGCAGCCCCACCAGTTAGGACTGTACCACCTCAGGTTAACACTTCAGGTGCGGGCAGAGGCAGAGGAGCAAGAGCAGGTGGTAGAGGTCCAGGTGCACCAGGAGGAGGACAGGCACGAGTATTTGCTTTGTCTCGGCAGGATGCACATGCCTCAAACACAGTTGTGACAGGTACACTTACAGTATGCTCTCTCAAGGCTCTTGTATTATTTGATTCTGGTTCAACACATTCCTACATTTCACATGCATTTGCACGGAAGGTTGAGAAACGCCCGACTAGGTTGAAGGAGACAGAAAAGGTCTCTACTCCGATGGGTGATTCGATTCAAGTTAAGTATGTCTATGAGTCATGTGTTGTTATAGTCGAGGGTCATGAGACGGTTGTAGACCTACGACTACTATACATGGTAGACCTAGATGTTATTCTGGGCATGGATTGGTTGGCATCTTGTCATGCGGTGGTTGACTGCAGGGCAAAGTGTTTAAAGTTCAATATGCCTGATGAGGAACCATTTGTGTTATGGGGTGATGGTGGTGCCTCACATCCAAGCCTAATTTCGGCAATGGAAGCTTCCAAACTACTTGAGAAAGGGTGTAAGGGATATTTGGCAGTTGTGAGGGATAAGACGAAAGAGGTAATTCCCGCAGATCAGGTGCCAGTGGTTCGGGAGTTCCTTGATGTGTTTCCTGATGAACTGCCAGGATTGCCGCCTGATCGAGAAATTGAGTTCGAGATTGAACTGTTACCAGGAACACAGCCGATGTCCACACCGCCCTATAGAATGGCTCCGAAAGAGTTGACGGAACTACACACTCAATTACAGGAGCTACTTGATAAGGGCTTTATCAGACCCAGCTTTTCACCATGGGGTGCTCCGGTGTTGTTCGTGAAGAAGAAGGATGGAACTTTAAGATTGTGTATTGATTACCGAAAGTTGAATAAGGTAACGGTCCGCAATCAGTATCCACTTCCAAGGATCGATGACCTATTTGATCAACTGCAGGGTGCTAAGAGGTTTTCAAAAATCGATTTGCGATCAGGGTATCATCAGTTGAAGATTAGAAATGAAGATGTACCCAAGACTGCTTTTCGAACCCGATACGGCCATTATGAATTTCTAGTTATGTCATTCGGTCTAACTAATGCACCAGCAGCTTTTATGGACTTGATGAACCGGGTTTTCAAGCCATTTCTAGACCGGTTTTGTCATTGTATTTATAGATGACATTCTAATCTATTCCAAAAATGCGGAGGAGCACGCAATCCACTTGAGACTGGCATTACAAAAGCTAAGAGAAGAGAAGTTGTATGCTAAGTTTTCAAAGTGTGAATTTTGGCTTGACAGAGTGGCATTCCTTGGTCACGTGGTATCTTCAGAGGGAATCCATGTTGACCCAAGCAAGGTAGAAGCAGTGAAGAATTGGTCCCAACCAACCTCAGTCACAGAGATTCGTAGTTTCTTAGGTTTGGCTGGGTATTACCGGAGGTTTGTGCAGGATTTTTCGAAGATTGCTGCACCTCTTACAAAGTTGACTCAAAAAGGGGTAAAGTTTGAGTGGAGTAACAAGTGTGAAGAAAGTTTCCAGAAACTGAAGGAAAGTCTCACCACAGCACCTGTGTTAGCACTTCCTGAAGGCACCGGAGGATATGTGGTTTACTGTGATGCTTCGCGAATTGGGTTAGGGTGCGTTCTTATGCAACATGGGAGAGTAATTGCTTATGCATCTAGGCAACTCCGAAAGCATGAGAAGAATTACCCGACTCACGATCTTGAAATGGCAGCGGTGGTGTTTGCCTTGAAGATTTGGAGACACTACCTTTATGGTGAATCGTGTGAGATATACACAGACCACAAAAGCCTCAAGTATATTTTTGAACAGAAGGACTTGAATCTGAGACAACGCAGGTGGATGGAGTTGATAAAAGATTATGACTGTACGATTCTTTACCATCCTGGTAAAGCGAATGTTGTAGCAGACGCTTTGAGCCGAAAGTCAATGGGTAGCTTAGCCCATATCAGTGAAGTACGAAGACCGTTGATTCGGGAAATACATGAGCTGGAACAGTTTGGAACTCAGTTTTGAAATTGGAAATTCCAACTTGTTTCTAGCCCATATCCAAGCTAAGTCGTCTCTAATTGAAGAAGTTAAATCCAAACAAGAGCAAGACGCCGACCTCAAACAGATCAAAGATACAGTGGTTAAAGGGGAGAAGGACGACGTCCGATTCTCTATAGATGAAAATGGCATACTCCGGTTGGAGGGACGATTGTGGTACCTATGGTGGATGGTTTGAAAGAAAGAATTCTTGATGAGGCACACAAGACAGCGTATACTATCCATCCAGGAGGTAACAAGATGTATCAGGATCTTAGGGAAGTATACTGGTGGAATGGTATGAAGAGAGATGTGGCAGACTATGTATCTAGATGTTTTAGTGTGTCAGCAAGTTAAGGCTGAACACCAAAAGCCCGCCGGAACACTTCAAAAGATAGAAATTCCTGAATGGAAGTGGGAAAGGATTACTATGGATTTTGTGTCGGGATTGCCGCGATCGCAGAGGGGTTTCGACTCAGTTTGGGTAATAGTTGATCGGATGACCAAGTCCGCTCATTTCCTGCCAGTTAAGACCACTTACGGAGTGGGTCAGTATGCCCAGTTATACCTATCAGAGATAGTGAGGTTACACGGAGTGCCGGTGTCGATTATCTCTGACAGGGGGCCACAGTTTACCTCTCGATTCTGGAGGGCATTGCAGGAGGCATTGGGGACGAGGGTTGATCTGAGTACAGCATTTCATCCCCAGACTGATGGGCAATCTGAGAGGACTATTCAGGTTTTAGAGGACATGCTAAGGGCATGTGTTATGGATTTCGGCGGAAGTTGGGAAAAGTATCTACCATTAGCAGAGTTTGCCTACAATAACAGTTACCAGTCCAGTATACAGATGGCACCTTTTGAGCTTTATATGGTCGAAGGTGTAGATCCCCGATTGGGTGGTTCGAGGTCGGAGAGGCCAAGTTAGTTGGTCCAGAACTTGTTCAAGAAGCGTTGGACAAGGTAAAGGTAATTAGAGAAAAGCTTGTGACGGCTCAGAGTAGGCAGAAGTCATATGCCGACAATCGGAGAAGAGAATTAGAATTTGCTGTGGGTGAGCAAGTCTTTTTGAAAATTTCACCAATGAGAGGCGTGATGAGGTTTGGCAAGAAAGGCAAGCTAAGTCCAAGATATATCGGACCGTTTGAGATACTTGAACGTGTGGGAAATGTTGCCTACCGTCTTCAGTTGCCGGCGGAACTAGAAGGAGTTCATCCGGTGTTTCATGTATCAATGCTTCGCAAGTACTTGCCAGATCCGTTCATGTAATCCAACCCCAGGAAGTACAACTAACCGAAGATTTGACGTATGAGGAGATACCAGTGGAAATCTTAGATCGTCAATTGAAGAAGTTGAGATCGAAAGAAATACCATTGGTGAAAGTTCTGTGGAGAAATCACTCGACCGAGGAAGCTACGTGGGAAGTTGAGGCTGATATGCGCAGAACGTATCCTCATCTATTTGAAAACTAAGGTTAGTATGTGGTTGAAATTCGGGGACCGAATTTCTTAAGGGGGGAAGATTGTAATACCCGGAAATTTTCCAATCAACGTTAAGGTCCTAATTTAATTTTATTTTAAATTTGGAAGGAAAAAGGAGAAAATTTGAAATAAATGAAATTTTATTTGGACAAAATTAGGACCTAACGGGAAATATTGGGTGCAAGTTTATTAACCCCAAAGTTAATTTTAACAATAAATAATAATATGTATTATATATATATATATATATATATATATATATAAATATACAAGTTTTTTTTAAAAAAAATATTATAATATATGTGTGTATGGCTGGAAGGGGGGGTCACACACGTGACCCCCTTAATAAAATATGATCCACAAATTGTAGCCTCCAGAGAAGCCAAGGGTCGACGTTACAAGCAGAAAAAAAAAGAAGAGAGAACTTGAGGCTTAGACGCATCGGACGGGAAAAACGCACGGGGAAAGGGAGCTCACGTGGTAGGTGGCCGGACGTGCAAGCCGGTGCCGGAGTACGCCGTGCCGTCGTCTGTTGTGCTAGAGAGAGAGAGATCGGTTTAGAGAGAGAGAAACAAGGGGGAGAGTGTTCTCGCCGGAAAAGTCGCCGGAATCCCCGCCCGTTCGAAGCCGGGGAGGTGACCGGGAGTTTCTTTCTACCCCATTCCTCATCCTATCCGATTGAATCGAGGTAAAAAGGTCTCGAATCTCTCAAACCCCAATTTATCTATTTAGGGATTTTTGGAAAATTCCTATTGGTATGAATAAATTATTTTGGGTCCTAATTTGAAGCTATTGGGTTGTTTAGAAGTATTTGGAAGTATATTTGTTGGAAAATTGATGATGGAAGTTGCCCAATTTGAAAACCATAGGATATGGAATTTAAAGAGGATTAAAGTGTAGAATAAATTGAATTGGGATTGATTGGTGTGTTGGATTGGTGTTATAGAATGGTAGGGATTGTGGAATATGCGAGGGATTAACGCCCGAGAAATTCCGTCTCAACCGGAAACCAATTCGGTATTAAAAGAGACACTTTTCAATCCAATAGAATATGGAGCTAAGATTTGAGTAGGAATTTAGATTAGACCGTGGTGGATGCTCGGGATTGATTTAAATAGTGAAATGCTTTTATTAGGTGGATTATCAATTTTAAAGGATATCCGGCCACGTATGTTGTATGTGGATATGAGTTGAAAGGTTGGTTGTGAAAAGTCACGTACGAACACTTGTAGGTGAAAATGAGTATTCAAAGAAAGGGATAAAGAGATGAGATTAAGTGTGAGACACTTGGAAACAATATTAAAGAGAGGAAGAAGGTTAAGACCAAGGACTTGGTTCTTGGCAAAGTTAATGTATTAATTTGACATGAGCATAGCATATGCATATAATTTGCATATAGTAAAGATGATAATGATGTAAATATGTTTGTTAGGTAACCACGAATTGTCTGGAGCAGGAGTGACTCCAGGACCAGAAACAGGAAGCCGTCCAGGTGAGGGGTTTCCCATCCTTGCCCTACAGGGTTGAATGAGGATGTGAATACGTGGTTTGCTTACTTGCTTGTTTGTAAGAATTGTTAGGTAATAACATGCTATTGTTGTTCCTAAACTGTTAATTGTGAAAATATTTGTATATATGTGATTGATTAAGTTGAAGTAGTACTGGAGGGTATCCATGTGATGACATGGGATACGCCAAACAGTACAAGTAAAAGGGGTAGGATATTGATTTCGTAATTTGGTTTGTCCAATAATTAGAAACCCACTAAGGAAATGAAACTGACTTATTATACACGTCGACGTGATTTGTGGTAAATGAACTTAGGAAATACCTTAGAGCTAGGTTATCATCTAATCAGGGGTTGGGTACTAAACAAAGAGTAGAAAATCTCATAATTGATTAGAAATTCTTAGTGGAGTTCACACTGCTGAGGTAAAAACACTTTAGAATAGAAATGGGTAGTCCGTGTTGCAAACCCCACTGAAAGTAAGAGAGTGAAATATGACGTCAGACATTTGCCCGTTGTGGCTATGGCCCTAGCCTGGCACTAGGGTGGTGCATTACATATTCATGGTTGCCCGTTGTGGCTATGGCCCTAGCCTGGCACTAGGGTGGTGCATTACAAATTCATGGTTGCCCGTTGTGGCTATTGCCCTAGCTTGGCACTAGGGTGGCGCATACATTTCATGGTTGCCCGTTGTGGCTATTGCCCTAGCTGGCACTAGGGTGGTGCATTACATATTCATGGTTGCCCGTTGTGGCTATTGCCCTAGCCTGGCACTAGGGTGGTGCATAGCATTTAAAGATTTGCCGTTGAGGCTATTGCTCTAGCGTGGCACTAGAGTCGATTGTATGATTTATAGTTTTTATATAAAATGTTTATTATTGGTTGCTTATAAGTAGCATGATTGAGGAGTATGATTCTAGTTTATCTGTGGGTAACGTTATATTAATGTTGCCTGATCATTATATAACATATGATAATGGAATTTCGTGCGCTTGTGGTTGTGAGTGGTTCCCTTTCCCCAGCTGTAGTGGTACCCGCCGCTACGCCGAGGATGGGAAGCTTCTCACTGAGTCTGTTGGACTCACACCCTCTGTTTAAATGTTTCAGATACAGGAATCGGGCAGGCTTCGACGTCTGGACAGTGATACGGACATCTATCCACTTGCACCGCATTTGTTCGCGTGGGTGGACATCTTTTGATTATTTAGCCTTCATTATTTTGAGTTGTATATATTCTAAAGTTGTAAAGGCGACGTAAATATTTACAGCTTTTGAATTATGCTATATCTAGACATGTCGGCTTCACATGTGCTTACTGATAGGATTCTGGGTGTTGGGAAAGTCTTGATATACTTACATATATTATATATCTGCGTATGTGAATAGGATAGATCACACATATGGTGTGTGTTCAATATGTATATGCTATATATATATGTGTGACTTGGTATATGATGGATGAAAATATAAATACCTGCATGTGAATAGGATAGATTACACGTATTGAGGCGTGTAATCACTATGTATACTTAACTGTGTGTGGTGTACATGCGTGATATGACAGGTTATATACATTGTGTGTGAATAGGATAGATCATTCCTTGGGGTTTGATCACTATGTATATATATATTTACGTGTGATTGTCCTGAGTTATGGGTGTATATATATACGTGAAATGGGCTGAAGCGGCATTGAGCGCCGTGGATTGCAGGTTATTAGCCACCAATGATGGTGTGGCCACTATATACACTATGTGAATACTGAATGTTGATGTATAAGGGTAGATAATTTATGATTATTGATAAGGCTTACGGGTTTAGAGGATAAATTCTATTCCCGTGCCGGTCACGGATCCCTGTAATTGGGGTCGTGACAAAGTTGGTATCAGAGGCAGGTTATTCTTTAAGTCATGTGAAGCCATTGGTATAACCGGGTGTCGGTTTACCCTTCTTTGTGTACCCGGGCACAAAGTGGGAGTAAAAAGTCACTTGTGGGAATACCCAGGACAGTTTGAGTCAGCTTTTCATTTATTCCTCCATAATTGTCATAGATTGGGTAACTAACGATCAGATGACGTTCTTGTGCAGTATAGGGATGCCGCCAACTACTAGACGAGGTAGGAGGGGTGGTAGAGTCCCTGCAAGAGCGGATGAGGAATCGGTTAGGGAGGAGAGAATACCTCCCAGAGGCCGAGCTAGAGGTCGTGCTCGCGGTCGTGGAAGAGCACCAGTAAGAAAGACACATAGAGAACAACCCTCAGAGCCACAGGTTGAGACGGGTGCTCCGTCGGTGGCTGAGATGTTGACTGCGGGATTTCAGGAATTGAGAGCTGAAATGACCCGCCAAATTCAACAAGAAGTCCGCCGTTTAGTTGTCGGCGAGGAAGAAGAGCAAGTGATATCGGCTGAACAGGAAACTGAAATGGTTGAGGAAAGGGAGGAAGAACCAAGAAGGGGATGGCAACAAAGGGACGTGCCTCGGAGACCGAGGGGAGTTCCGAGAGAATTACCGATTACTAAATTCCTGAAGCTAAATCCGCCTACCTTTTGCGGAACCGAAACCAAGGAGGACCCTCAACATTTCCTCCGTGATATAATCAGAATTGGGCAGTTACTGAGGTGTCCAGGAGGAGAGATGGTGGAACTTGCCTCGTTTCAGTTAAGAGGCGCTGCACGGGTTTGGTTTGAATCAGTACAAAAGAGATATGCAAGAAAAATGAATATCAAGTTTTTAAAACACTCATCGGCAAAAACTGATTAAAAAAAAAGAAAAAACAATATTAAGTTTTCGAAACACTTATCGGCGAAAACTAATTAAAAAAAAAGAAAAATGAATATCAAGTTTTGGGAACACTCATCGGCGAAAACTGATTAAAAAAAGAATAATGAATATCAAGTTTTCGAAACACACGTCTACGAAAAATGATTAAAAAAATAAAAATGAATATCAAGTTTACGAAACACTGATCGGCGAAAACCGATTAAAAACGAAAAATAAATATCAAGTTTTCGAAACACTCATCGGCGAAAATTGATTAAGAACCAAAAATTAATATCAAGTTTTCGAAACACTAATCGGTGAAAACTAATTAAATAAAGAAAAATGAATATCATATTTTCGAAACACTCAATGGCGAAAACTGATTAAGAAAAAGAAGCTTGAATATCAAGTTTTCGAAACACTCATCGGTGAAAACTAATTAAATAAAAAAAATGAATATCACGTTTTCGAAACACTCATCGTTGAAAACTGATTAAAAAAATATAAATGAATATCAAGTTTTCGAAACACTCATCGGCGAAAACTATTTAAAAAAAAAGAAAAATGAATATTACGTTGTCGAAACACTCATTGGCGAAAACTGATTAAGAAAAAAAAAATGAATATCAAGTTTTCGAAACACTCATCAGCAAAAACTAAATAAAAAAGAAAAAGAAAAATGAATATCAAGTTTTCGAAACACTCATCGGCGAAAACTGATTAAAAAATGAAAAATAAATATCAAGTTTTCGAAACACTCATCTAAGAAAACTGATTAAAAAAAATAAAAATTAATATTAAGTTTTTGAAACACTCATCGACGAAAACTGATTAAAAACGAAAAATAAATATCAAGTTTCCGAAACACTCATCGACGAAAACTGATTAAAAAAAGAAAAATGAATATCAAGTTTTCGAAACACTCTTCTGCGAAAACTGATTAAAAAAAGAAAAATGAATATCAAGTTTTCGAAACACTCATCGGTAAAAACTTATTAAAAAAAGAAAAATAAATTTCAAGTTTTCGAAACACTCATCGACCAAAATTAATTAATAAAGGAAAATGAATATCAAGTTTTCAAAACACTCATCGGCAAAAACTGATTAAAAAAAAGAATAAAGAATATTAAGTTTTCAAAACACTCATCGGCGAAAACTGAATAAAAAAAGAAAAATGAATATCAAGTTTTGGGAACACTCATCGGCGAAAACTGATTAAAAAAAGAATAATGAATATCAAGTTTTCGAAACACTCATCTACGAAAATTGATTAAAAAAATAAAAATGAATATCAAGTTTTCGAAACACTGATCGGCGAAAACCGATTAAAAACGAAAAATAAATATCAAGTTTTCGAAACACTCATCGGCGATAATTGATTAAGAACCAAAAATTAATATTAAGTTTTCGAAACACTAACCGGTGAAAACTAATTAAATAAAGAAAAATGAATATCATATTTTCGAAACACTCATTGGCGAAAACTGATTAAGAAAAAGAAACTTGAATATCAAGTTTTCGAAACACTCATCGGTGAAAACTAATTAAATAAAGAAAAATGAATATCATGTTTTCGAAACAGTCATCGTTGAAAACTGATTAAAAAAAATATACATGAATATCAAGTTTTCGAAACACTCATCGGCGAAAACTAATTAAAAAAAAAGAAAAATGAATATTACGTTTTCGAAACACTCATCGGCGAAAACTGATTAAGAAAAAAAATGAATATCAAGTTTTCGAAACACTCATCAGCAAAAACTAAATAAAAAAAAGAAAAATGAATATCAAGTTTTCGAAACACTCATCGGCGAACACTTATTAAAAAGAAGAAAAATGAATATCAAGTTTTCGAAACACTCATCTATGAAAACTGATTAAAAAAATAAAAATTAATATTAAGTTTTCAAAACACTCATCGGCGAAAATTGATTAAAAACGAAAAATAAATATCAAGTTTTCGAAACACTCATCGGCAAAAACTGATTAAAAAAAGAAAAATGAATATCAAGTTTTCGAAACTCTTCTGCGAAAACTGATTAAAAAAGAAAAATGAATATCATGTTTTCGAAACACTCATCGGTAAAGACTTATTAAAAAAAGAAAAATAAATATCAAGTTTTCGAAACACTTATCGACCAAAACTAATTAATGAAGAAAAATGAATATCAAGTTTTCAAAACACTCATCGGCAAAAACTGATTAAAAAAAAGAAAATTAAGTTTTCCAAACAGTCATCGGCGAAAACTGATTAAAAAAAGAAAAATGAATATCAAGTTTTGGGAACACTCATCGGCGAAAACTGATTAAAAAAAGAATAATGAATATCAAGTTTTCGAAACACTCATCGGCAAAAACTGTTTAAAAAAGAAAAATAAATATCAAATTTTCGAAACACACATCGGCAAAAAACTGATTAAAAAAGAAAAATAAATATCAAATTTTCGAAACACTTATCAGCAAAAACTTACTAAAAAGAAAAATGAATATCCAGTTTTCGAAACACAAATCGACGAAAACTGATTAAAAAAACGAAAATGAATATAAAGTTTTCGAAACACTCATCGGTGAAAACTAATTAAAAAAGGAAAATGAATATCAAGTTTTCGAAACACTAATCGATAAAAGTTGTTTAAAAAAGAAAAAC